>BGPR01000509.1:458403-550197 GCA_013235015.1 Araneus ventricosus | reverse complement strand
AAGCATAATAAGTTAAGAATGAACCACATCCCCTACAAGGAGATATTAAGAACATTAAGGAAGAGCTGGACAATCGCGGCTTCTTCCAAATCCAGAAAAGAATAAGAATGTTAATAACTTGAAAAGCATCAACAATTTTTTAGTGAAAAGAATTCATATTTACGACAAAACAAGTCAGGTAAAGTTATCGTTTCGTAAAAGGAGAGAGACATCGTGGCAGTTAGAAGAAACCCAACACGATAGGTGAATCAACAAAGACGCAACCACGATGTCGAGGACCCATGGTTGTAACACAAGTACGCCCTAGTAATACATATAGAATCTCTCAAAACTAGAACCCAGAAATGGCTGTCCTTATCTGCTACTAGTTCATGTCAGTCAAGAAGGCCTGAGAAGCTGGAATGAAGATGATGATGACTCTAGTACGCAGTGGCGGACTGGGCCTGAAAAATAGCGGTTGCCAGTAAAATGGGGGGCCCACTCATATCAAAATGGTATCATTTTTTCTATAAATATATATATTTAAATTTTATTTATTTAAAATATAATAAATTTAAAATCAATAAATGTATATGATATATTCCTATCTAAAAATTCATTATATAAATTAGTAGATCTGTGAACAGTAGACCCTCTCCCCTCCAAAAACATCTGCTCTTCATTTCAGTCTCAAAAGTTTTAGCCATTTATTTTCTCTGCAATTCAAAATTATTTACAAAAGTCTCTGCTTTATTAGTATTTAATGAAATTACAATGAAATGTCTGATTTTAGCAATTTTACTAAAATAGGAATTAAATGTAATTAATTATTAGAGGTATCTTGAAGCATTGGGATCGGAGTTTCGTTCGTCTACACCGTTGGGAAAAAAAACATTGCATGAAACGAACCGTTAAAGCCTACCATCTGAAATGGAATAAAAAAAAATAAAAATCTTTATACATAAGTCGTTTCCGCCGATATCAAAGGAAACATTCTTGCCAAATTGAAGAAAACCAAACCGACGCATTTGGTCGACCAGACAAAAAAAAAAAAAAAAAGATGAAATGTCGAACGGACGGTGAAACAGACCTCACTTCGCTCGTCACCATTTCAATTATAGTGCAGTATTGTACATATTATTGGAAGCAAGAAATGCCAAATACAAAACAAATTTATGATTGATTTTTTAAATACCTAGGTGTATACTTTACTGTACTTTAAACAATTGTTATTTGAGAGTTTTTTAACCAAATTGAAATTATAGAACTAACCTTTACCACCTCAATAATTTTAAAGAATACTTACTTCAAAAAAAATTAACATTAAACACAAGCCAGTAAGAGTTTGAGTTTATTGATGGCAAATCATCTAACAATTCCTTCCAATAGTTACCAAATACAGAGAATCTTAAAAGCTCTTTAGACAATGAGTTTCTTAATCTGTTCTTTATCTTTAGCTTTCTTGAAAATTCACTAAATATCATTAGATCAATTCGTTTACCCCAGAGATTATGTTATTCATTTTGTTTTTAATTAGATAAAATATTTACCTATAATATTAAGATAATTAAGTAGCAATAATTGTAAATTTTAAATTAGAATTATGCTTTACCTAAAAATTATGTTTTACCTAAAAGAAAAAATCCCCATTAAATCTCAGGATTTTGACTTTTTTTTTATCGTTAAATGTGTTACCTTAAGTCATTAATTTCATTAGATGCAGCACATACTGCATCAGAATGAAGTCTAATACTAATATATTCCCAGTCCATTGTTTTAAAAATTTTTAACTAATCATTTCTTGATCTTTGTAACAATGAATGATCAGCTAAGAAGAAGTAAATATGTTTCATACAAATATGTTAAAACAAAATTGGGTGACAATTAAATACAGTTAATAATGCAAAGGTTTCAGCTGGTCATGAAGGCGGATAGTATTTACTATTACAAAAGCAATGTAAAAAATAGGAAACAAAATTATATCACCTCTCAAAGGTTTTTTCTCCTTTGTAAGATATGTATGTCTCACTCTCTCTCTCTCTCACTCTGCTGACTGAAACAGGAATACCTCTCCCCCAATTATTTGTCACAAAAAGAAAGTCACTGAAATCTATCCTAGAACTGAGGCCCTTTCAGCTTTTTTTACAACGTTGTAGACTTGATTGACGAATAAGATCCCCCCCTAGACATAAATAAAAAAGAAAGAGCGAGGGTCCAAATTTCATAGATGCCATTTGGTCAATTGATCAACCCCACAGCCCATTGTACGGCCTGAAAAAGACGATTTCTTAGTTGAGTTTACCCATCAGTTTTACGACCGTAAAATGTCGAAACAACAAAAAGATGTTACTTGCAACTCCTGAGACCGCACCCTGCACAGGAGGGATCATCTCCTTCCTTCTTGCCGGGGTGATGAGTGGTCAGTCCAGCCTGGCACAAAAGAGGTGGTGTGAAGAACATAAAAACTGCTTTTGCTATTGTGTTTGTTTGCAGGAGAATTTTCTCTAGAAAAAAGTTCTTCCTTTCTCTGTTTCACACACACATATCCTAGGGGCCCATATTGGATTATGTTTAAGGGGCCCACTCTGCCATCGGGCAAGCTGGAATGAGCCATGTGATGACAATGCTAGTACGAATTCTCATAATGAACCTGAGATGCAAAGATCCAAACGAACTGTACGAAAACCACTGCGATATGGGAGATTTTTTATGCCGGACAGATAGAACTTTTTTTAAATGTTATATTTCACTTTATTTTATCTTTGCGAGTGTATATTTGTTTTGATTTTTGTAATGATATTATTGGAATGTAAACAAAATGTAGGTTCATTAGTCAATGAAAGTCAGGATGGTCGAATGTAGCGTATTTAACTATTATGCCTGACAAAAAGCATGACTGCAACATAATTATGTAATCAGCGTATGATATCAGGTAAGTGGCAACAGTAAGAAGTAGCGCAACTTTGAATTTGATTTTAGAAATAGTCGAGAGAGAGAGCCGATTACGAGAAGTAGAGAGTACGGCACGATTGAATGAAGTTTACGTTGTACGAGTTCTCAGCGTAATGGTTGTGCTTAATAAATGTTGTTTTGTTTTAAAAAGAAGTCTTATGAATGTCAATCGGAAGCCAACTATGTAACATCTAGAATGAATATTTGACGAGAATTATGTCACTTGATTTTAACACAACAATTTGTCCGATGAATAAACTATAAATCTTAAATAAATGCCTTCTGTGATCCTTTCATAAGTATGTGCTTACGGAAAGTAATAAGAAGCGTTATAAATATTTATAAAAAATAATTGATTGCCTGTAAAATGAACAATACAAAATGAAATGCTATCCTGAAATGTATAAAGACTACTGAGAGAAAAGAGTATATTTAAAAAAAATATACAGCAAAGACATCAGAGGAAGAAAAATGTACAGGCATAGTTAATTAGATTTCTGCATTATCAAAATGAAACCGCCAAACATTACTTTAACCTTATAACGGTGGTTTCGGCGATCATATGCTTACCATTTAACGGAGAGGAAAGCAGTTTACATTGTTAAAGATTTTAAAAATATATCTATCCTATTAAAAAATTCTAAGGTAAACAAACATATGTATCTTGTCCTTCTATCATCTCACGAACCACTGAATCCTGAAACTAGGCCGTAAGTACCAAAAGATGGAAAATAATCCGCTAGAAATCCGTTTCGACTATTTAAATTCCGAAATTATAATTATTTAAAAGATATTAACTAAAACGTCAAATGAATGAATTGACGTGCTGCCATCTATTGGCAGTATGGTGAATTCATTCAGTGGATTTTTTTGCCCCTATTATTAGTTTTCGCATATGGTGTTGATTTTTTATTTATTTAACGGAAGTTGGAATTTCTTTTTGAGCGAGCTTGTGTTTGGATTTATTAACAATGGAAAAAATCTTTTCATGCTTTTTTTTCTTTCTTTTTGTATTAAAGTGTTTAACTTCGTAACGTTTGTTAGAAAGTAATGACATATTTGTTGATTGTAGAAAAAAACGGAGGCGGGCATATGAAAATATATGTATCCAAGCAGGTGAGTGACGAGGTCTCCATCTGGGGGTGAGATCCAAAAAATGCCGATTCTCATGATGAACTTCAACACTTGAATAAAAGTAAAATATTTTTTATAGTGCCTAATATACATACATGTTCCTGCTATGATGCATACATCTTTCAATGATGAGATACATGAAATATTCCATAGGCTCAAACAAAGACAAAGACCTGCCTTCAAAAGAACATTAAAATGAGTAAATATCAAAAAGTTCAGGCACGATTTTATTCCCGTTGTAGGAAGTCCTGGATGCAATAAACTGTCCTCTATAAATCACTTCTTGGACCACTGGATTAACTGTGCTTTTTCCAATGTGGTAGTGTGGGTTCAACCCATCAGAAAAACTCGTGAGCACTACAAGAAAGATATCCAAATGTCCTCAGAAACTAAATTTATTCGTAAAGATCTGAAACGCAAAACCTTGGTTTATTTAAAATATAGACATAAAATATTTGGAACAAAATGGTAATAGATATATAACGAAGCCCAAAAAGAGAGATTCCAGTTCATGAACCTAGCTTAGGAACAACGCAGAGCAAAGCGCTATTTAGAAGCACCCTCACCTCAAGACTTTCTGAACGCATATGCAGCCTGATTTGGCTAATATAATCAAAATATCAGAAAACAGCACAATTTTATTAATATAAATTATTTCATTATCACTATATTATTTGAACTGAATTTTATTTCTATCACTTACAATTCACTAATCATGAATAATACTATTCTGATACATAAATATATACATACATATAATATTTAAATAATACGAATAATAATCAATCCTGGGCGCTAACATATCATGCCACTAAAATTTAATTCTATAGATGTGACAATAAAAATCACAGTCTGAAAATCCCTCCTTGATCATTTCTTATTACTGAAATAATTATTGTAATTCAAGTATTTAAAATATTATGGAAAAAAACGTAACAGGTGTTAATTTTTTAAATATGCAAACAATAAAAATATCAATTTTATTAATCTTTAATTTTTTTATTTAAAATTTGAGAATTATTTTATTTGGAATCAAAAGTGAAATGTTTTCATATATGTATTTGGCCAACCTATTATTCGTTATATCACTAATCTCGATGTTAAAAAAAAACACGCTTCGAAATTCAATCCAATTTGAATTTGCCATTACTATTATATACATCGGCATTCGAACGAAAAAGGTTCTTTTATTCTCATCCGAGTACTTGAAAAATCGCACATCCGCTGGTAATATATATGCATAAATTTGCAGATTTTTAGATCTATTTAAACAAATCATTTTAAATAAACAAATAATTAAGCAACAAAAAAAGCAATGTAAATAATGAAAAGCAGTAACTTGGCTAATCTGAATTTAATTTAGAAAATCTTTGTGTAAAAGTGAATACAGCATGAGAAAACGGCAATTTTAACTAAAAAAAGGCAAAAAAATCTATTTTTAAAATTTAACACCTTAATAAAGAGTACATAATGAATAAATAAACAGTGTGAAATTTTAATTAACAAAGTAATAATATTATTGATTTTTTAAAATAATTTAATAAACTCTATTTAAAGCTTTTAAATTTTAAAATCAATTCATAAAGTGAGAAATATTTAATTGCTGTTTTGATTGGATACATTGATTGATTCTCGTCAATAAAGAACCTTAAAAAAGTTATTTATTTACGATCGATGAGCATACAAAGTAAGGACGAAAGCAAGTTAGAAATATAAAGAATTTACAATTTTCATTCTGATAGTAAGCAAAAATAAATTCGAATCCAGATCATATTTAGGCATTATAATGTATAGAAATTTTAAGAATAGAGAAAAAATCGAATTACTTCATGAATTCGGATAAAAAATGTTTGAATAAACCAAGTTCCCCAGTAATAATAATGATTTATTCACCTATAGTAAAGCAGGTTTGGTGTATAAAGTCACACTGTACTTTATCAGCTACATCTCGCTTTCTGGATTGAGATTTCTTATGTTGTCTTTAACTTACCACTGTTCAGGATATGTCCATTCGAATTTCCTGCCCAATAAGTAGTTAGGTTTTTTTTTATGAAAACAACTGCATTCCTCCGATCATAAATCTGTCAGTCTACTTCCACCCCTATTCTTTCACGAATGGTTCAACTGACGACACCATGAAATTACAAGATTCTTAAACCGTCCTGCTCGTAAAAGCCTGGGTTGGAAAAGATATTATTTGTGTATTTCTTTTCTTATGTGGTATACTCAATGTTTCTAGACATAATTATCAAGATTTTGGAAGAGAAATATAACATTTTATGTAAGAGAAAGAAACGCCCCCCCCCCCCCCAAATGAGAGCTAGATATATTTTTCTAGCATTAACACACAGACGCACAAAAATAAATAAATAAAGATGTATTAAAATAAAAATATAAATAAAGATGAAAGATTAAAAAATATATATATTTTAAAAAAATCAAAATGAAAATATCCATTTTACAAAGTCGTCTTAGAAGTGGATATTTTAGTTTTGCTAAAGAATTAAGAACTTTGGGTAATTTTACAAAGGAAAAATAAGTTATGAGACAAAATTGAATGATACTGCACCCTGTACAGTTGGTACATGATGAGAAAATTGTAACAAACGCTTTTAGAAAAGTGTATATTTTACTTTGTCAGAAGTCCTCATATGTAGTTCTTCAAAATATTTAACCTTTCATTTTAAAGAGCTTTTTTATGACCATCTTTTCTTTTGAAATCTAGGGAATGCACATTTTTAATAGAAGGAAAAGAATATAAAAGTTTCCAAACTTTATTTTAGTAATAGTTTGTTGCTGAGGTCATGGCATAATATTGTGACATTTTTAAAATCTCTGAAACAGTTTAGCATTTAATAATGTAATATTATTAGCAGCTAACAACTTTTCATATTTTGTATTAAATTTATACCTCAGGATTGAAGATGTTTCAATGCAATCACTGAATGTTACTGCTGTCAAGTTTCTTTCTGTATTAAAAAAAAAAAAAAAAATCGATATTAAAAAAAAAATTATAGTAAAGTTGGAGAGAAAGAAACATCCATTCATATTAAGTCTTATCAGAAGTTTAAAATCGTTTCAACCGAGTTAATATTTGTTCCTGTTGTATAATAAGCACTTCATTATGGTTTGTATATCAAATTAAAAAATTTTTATTAAAATAATTTTATAACTATTTGATGAAAGCTAACATACTAAATGAATGTTATTAAAAAATTGTTAGCATCTCTCAAAGTTTCTTAAATCAATATTATAAAAAAATTAAATAATTATTTATTCCTTTTTTATGTCATGGAAAAATTTTCATAAATGTTTTCTTATATTTAAAAATATAAAAATACTATGCAAAATAAGCCCACAGTAAACATTAAAATTTAAACTGTCTTTTCATTTTTTGACTATTGTTACTCAATTCTTCTATCGAATTAATGTTATTTTTTAAATTCTAATATATTAAGAAAACGTAGTATTGATATTTTCTCTTTTAACTCATCTGAAAGAAAAAAGTAATAAAGACTTAAGATAGATGAGGATATTTGCGTTAAAAACTCTTTACTTTCTCACATGCGAAGTAAAAAAAAAAAAATTATAAACGCCAAAAAATTCGACATCGAGATTTTGATGATTTTCTATATTAGAGTACCCGAATACGAAAAAAACATTTTCTGGAATTATATATGTCTGTCGCTTCGTCCGTCTGTAAACACACACTGATTTCGATGTGTAATCATTTTGTCGGCAATGTCGACTTGCCGTGGGTAATAAAACAAGGCAGTTTCGGCCTTGTGTCCAAGGGCTTGCAGGGGATGACTCTTTTATTAGGGAACTCAAACTACTAGAACTCTCTAGAAAGTCTAGAGAAGAACACTGCCGCTGTTTACAGATGGGTAACGGAAAATTTCGGGATTTAGAAAACAGTGGCATCTCATTTCTTTCGTTGTTCTGAGAATTTATCTTTATTTATTTTACTACAGAAGGGAAAGTTTGCCCGAACCCCGGCAGTTAACAATAGTAACGCCACGCATACCCCTGAACTCGGAGTCGGAACGGCTCCCTGTGGGTGACAACAATGGTCTGCGAGAGAATTTAAAAACCAACTTAGTAAATAAAAGTTCACTTTGTTTTTTTTTAGCGTTTCTATAAATAATTCTGCAAATGTCGTGGATACGCAGAATAAAATAATACGTTCGATTACTTTTTCAAAATTTGTCGACTCATTTAGTCACTTTGCCGACTTCAGAAAAATCTCCGCCCTGGAATATCCTATTATTCGTGATGCCCGTGCAACGCCGGGCAACACAGCTCAGTCAAAGAAGTATCTGTAGGAGGTTTCTTCGAGTTGATGACTTACTTGGAAATTCCGTTGTTTTCATAGAAAAGAAATCTAATTTGTACTTAAAATGACCGATCACATGAGAGCAGGTCAAAGAATTTATTTAAAAGGAGGAAAAAAATCAGTGAGTTCAGATGATCGAATTTCTTTTACGCGTTGTTCTGGACTAAGATAGTAGATATTCCCAAAAGGCACAATTTCATTGAAATTCCTTCGAATAGTGTATGATTTGTTTTATTGGATAAATGAAAATCACAAAATTTAGGTTATTCCTTTAAATATGTAGCTTTTACTCTTCCAATTTATAACCAAGTATCCAGCATCTAATGTCCTAGTCTCATTATATTCTACGTAATTTTTGACAGAGCTTTTTTATAATATAATTTAAATTTTGCTCGCGTACTAAACCTACAAAATGAAACTTTATCGTTTGATAAATATGCATTGAAAACATGAAATTAGATGATCTTATCTCTAGTTTGTTTCAATTTAATTAATTTTTTATCTTAAAATTGAAGGAAAGCAAAACCATGAGAGATTTTTTCCCTGTTAAAGCGAAGTTAAATAAACCCAAAACAATGAGAAAAGCAGATATATTTTTTGTAGATAAGAATATCTACAGTAGTTATCAGTGTGCTTATTTTTTCTCCCTCCGTATTTAGAGATTATATTTGTGCACTGTTTATCTATAAATGGGTGTTATTACTCAATGCGATATCTAATTCCAAATCCTGTACTGTTATCTACTCTGATTCTTATTTGTTTTCACAACTACCTATAAAAGTGCGGCCATCTCGTGTCAATAGATAAATTCTAAAGATATAAAATTCGCCTTTGAATTGTTTTTAATTAAACGTATGTGGATTTGAAGTATCAAAATATTCAAATGATGATTAGTGCTCTACTAATACGAAGTTTTTTTTTATTTTACTGCAGTTCAAGTATAATTTTTAATCATGTTTTCATATTTTTGTATAAAAAAAAAAAAACAGTTCATTTGCACTTGAAGCTGAAGCAATTTTAATTTTCTAATAGCATTTTACAGTGAAACAATTACCAATTATACAGTGGCGGCGATTGGGTGGGAAAAGTGAGGGGACAAAAAATTTTATAGTCGTCTAAAAGGCCCGGGAATATAGGGGTTAGACAATAAAATTTAGTTTAAAAAATTGGCTATTTTTCCCAAATACTGTTGTTATTTTATAATTCCTAGTTTTAGGCAGCTAAAATGAAATAAAAATTTAATTTTTCCTTAGAAAAGTAGGGGGCGACTGCCCCCCTCGTCCCAACTCGCCGCGTGATAAAAAAATGTGATTATTTATATCCGAAGATATTATAAATTTTTCTTGTAGAAATTTTTTTCATAGCTCATTGTTATATTCTCTCTCTTGAAGAAAAAATTTAACATTATAATGTTTATAGGCTGGCATACTTTTGGTAGAATGTGTAATGCAAAATTCGTGCAAATGGAGTGCAACGTGATGCGTAATGTACAGAATGCAACACTCTACAAAGCAGACCATTGGACCTAAAGTTACCAAATGTGGCGCATAGTTATTTCTTGGGTAGTAGTGAGTACTTAGAAAGGGTTTTTCATATTTTAATTAGGTTTTTAATTAATTAAAAATTACTCAAAATTTCAATGTTTTACTTCAATAGCTTTGGTGCATATTATCGCATAAAAATAATTTTTACATTTCTTTAAAATTAAAAAAAAAATTAGCTTTTAAGTGATACCAATTTTATTGCCGTGCAATTTTTTCAAGAACATACCACGCTGGTGATTTAAAAGAAATTGACAGGCAAAAAAAAGTCAATTGAACTGGAAGGATTTGTAACAACCAGATTTGAAAACCCACGGTTCAGTGTCCTCTGCGAACATCTTTTGTATAAGGAACGATTCATTCAAAAAGGACTGTACCAAACGGCCAGAGAAAGAACAACCTTGCAGGAAGTGCGTAACCAAGCCTCCAGCCATGACGTTTCCCACCCCAACAAGATTCGCCGAGACCTTACTTTCGTTACGAGCCAACAAAACACTCGCACGTGACCATGGCAGCCCTGAAGCACCCAGAAGTGTGACATGACCATTCATTCTGTGTTTGTGCTGCAATGTAGGTTTCGTCTCTCAAGTTGCCAGGGCTGATGTAGAAGAAGGAATTAGCGTTTTCTTTTTAGTAAGTAACAATTTCTGGTGATCAGAAACGTTTTATTGTTTGATCAGATTGGGTTACTACAACGCACGGATTCCGCTGTTACTTGAAATAAAAGCTTGGATGGAGTTCTGGTTTTCGTGTTTCGCAAAGAAACATGCTTATCGAAGTTGCTTTAGCTTTGTTTGGATTTGAAGGTTTTTGACAGATCGGAACGATCAGTGAATGCGCAGTGTATATTGTGGAATATTTTCTTTTGTTTAAGGTAGTTTTTTTCGATCAGATTTTAATGTGCTATCTTTTTCTTGAACTGGAAAGTTAACCGAAGATCATTGTTTATATAAGAAAGATTGTGTTGGTAATATTGTGAAGTAATCGCGTCCAAGTTGTTTTTATTCCTTTTATATCTGCCGAAAACGGTACATTCTTCTTTATTAAATTAGCCATATCAATTATAAAATGTAATGTATCGTTTTTTATCCGCATGTATATATATTGATTTGTTTTGATGAATCGGTTATTTCCGAACTACGTTTATTTCGGTGCATGTGTGCAGAAATAAATATTTTAACGGAGAATGTTATTATCATCTAATCATTATGATTGTAATTGTTATTATAAATAATTTGCAGTCCGAAAAATGGCAGAAGCACGAATTGCTGTTGCTGAACCCAGGGTAAACACCATAGAAGAAATAACTACTCCTGAGACATGGAGAGAAGTATTCAAAACATTTCGTAGTACAACAACTAAGAGATATTATAAAGTGAGGTAAGTGTGATAATTGATAAGTTTGATATCCGTTTTATTCTGCTGTGTTAAATTAAATTATTTCGTTAAGTCAAGAATTTTTATGTTAAAAAAAGTAGTTTGCGATTTATTCATTATTTTAGGTGATATTTTTGTTAGTTTTTATTATCGGTTATTACTTACAGCATTAAAATTTTAAATTCCAGGCGAAATAAAGGATTCAATTATTTATTATTCTGAATATGGATAGTTTATATAATTTTCCTTTATAATTTCTTTTTTTACTTTAATGTTATTCAAACTGTTGTGCATGAATCAGTATAGCTTTTTATATTCAATACATTCATGTAAACATTATTGAAAATTTATTTTTCATCTATTAAATATTTGCTTTTATTTCCCTTAAGTTTGTTAAAAAGGTATTTTTTTTTTCAAAATAGAATAGTTGGATATCTTATTTTTACCATAAGAGCTTGAATTCCGCTTCCTTCTGTAGTTCATTGTTTTTTTAAATATAATTTCTACAATCCATTGTGGTACTTATTATTAGTGTATTTGTAAGGTTAGAGTGATTTAAATACAAAGATTTAGAGATTGAGTATATATATATTTTTTACAAGACTTGGTATATGATTTTATGTAATATTCCTAGATAAATCCTTTCTCAGTTTTACAGATGCTTATAAGTAATAGTTCTCAATTTTTTTGCCTTTTGGATCACCATGAATAATTTCTAATAACTAAAAGATGAATAATTCAAAACTGTTTCCATTTGATTAAAAAAGAAATATTTCATTTTATATAGTATTTCATATTTATTCATATTTTTAAAATGAAATATTTTATTATAGCATCTATAAAATGGCAATATTTGGTTTGGAATTGAATATAATTCATTATTAAAAATTTGTATTGATATTGAAAAAATATTTGCAAATTACTGCATTAAATTTTTGAATTCTTTTTAATTACAGGAAAAAAATATGATTGCATTTTAGAATAGGTAATCTCTGTTCAATTTATTATGAACTGTGACAAATAAATTATATTTTAAAAAGGAGGTAGAAGGCAACATTTTAAAATCTATTTTTCCATATTAGTTGACAATTTTTTAACAGTCTAAAGTTGTGTACTTTGTTTTCCATGCATACGTACGAGAAAGATTTATGTTTCTGTAATTCATACATCACAGCATTTTTGTAAAATGAAAATTTAAATTAGTAATATTTTTTAAATATTTATACAAGTTTTCATTAATTCTTTTAAACTCTGAAAATTAAAAATAATTCTGTAGCCAAATGAATTTTTTGGCCAAATAGGAGTGATTGTAAGTAAATTTAAAATGAAGAGAGAAGTGAAAATTTAATAAAATAATAAATAAATGAATAATCTAAAATATTCATGCATAACCGTCGCATGGATCTGATACATGAAGATTAAATTCAATATCACGAAAAAATATTAGTTTAAAAAGTCCATCTTCTTTCCTATGATCATTAAAAGCATACTTTCTTCATATTATGTTCAATAAAGTCATTGTTCTAACAAGTTTCAAGGTCTCATTCAGTGATGGCGAGGGGCGCAGTCTCCCCTCTACTTTTTTAGGGAATAATTAAATTTTTATTTCATTTTACCTGCCTAAAATTGGGAATTACAGAAAAAGCAATAGTGTTTGGGAAAACTAGCTAATTTTTAACTAAATTTTTAAATTTTCCTGTCTACTCGCTATACTCCCGGATCTTTTAGATGTCTATAAATTTTTGCCCCCTCACTTTTCCCACCAAACCGCTGCCACTTGTCTCATCATGGGAATGTGAGAATGAATCGGATGCTGTTTTGACAGCTTTCTGACAGATGAATCAATCTTGTTGATTGTCTTAGTTGCTTTTTTTGTATCGGTGTCTTTTCATCCAATTTATCATTATAATTTGCTGTTTAAAAGTAAAACTGAATCAAAAAATAGGTTAATGAACTATAGTATAAATTGCACTTTTAAAATGACTGTAATGTATTTTTGATTTAAGAAAAACAAAATGTGCCAAGATGCTAAAATATCCAGATAATTTCTTGTTGAAATATAAAGCAATTTAGGGATTGGGTGAAAGAGAAACAATGTATGAATATAAACATCACTTTTTAAGAATTGATTTTTTTTTAGCTTTCAGAAATAAATCTATATATAAATTTTAAAAATTGTTTTCAGCAATTGGAACACATATCTATTTCAGTTATAGACTTTTTTTTTTGGTTTATTTAGTGTGACAGAATGATTTTTTAAGCACTTTGATCTTTTTGTTATTTTTTTTAAATTAGTAAATTTTTCAACAGCTCAGATCTATTCTTCTCTTCAGATTATCAAGAGGAATTTTGTTGAGCCATTTGATGATATTTTTTCTTATATTTCATAAAAAAAAAAAAAAATCCATTTTTGTTGTTCTAGTACACTAGTTATCCGTAAAATTAAAATTACTGAAAAAAAAAAGTAAGCATTTTGTAATAGTTAAAGTGTTAATGATAATAGTAACATTTAAATTAATAATGACAGTTTGATTTGTTATGGTATATATATTATTGCACTAAAAAATATATAAAGTTTTAACAGTATAAAATTTAAGCACAAATATGCAACATTGATTTTAACATATTTCAGTTTTGGATGACTGCAAAATAATTAAATTCAATACATACATAGACTTTTATGCAATTTTAATTATTTATTAAATCATAAGGAAAATGCTTTTAATGCTGATATTTGATGTTGATTTAATCTTATTTTGCCTATCACATTTGACGTATATTATATTTACAGAAATCTAATATATAATGGAGTTTGGCCAGCATCTCTGTCAAATGTTAGACTAACAGTTCTTACGTGCATATTCCTAATGCTGGTAGAACCAAGTATTACATCATCTGTGAATAACTGGCTATGGGGTATTGCAAATGTATTATACATTCCTAAAAGTATGTTGAATTTATTTTAGTTTTTTAGTATTTATTTCAACATACTCAACAATTTAATGGCATATTGAAATGCAACTCCTTTTGCTTCTAAACAAGTATTCTTATTATAAATTTATGTAAAAATCTAATTAATATTTTTAAACAATAAAAATGTATGTTTTTTTTAATGTGTAACTCTAGGAATGATTCTTATGAAATTATTTTCTTAAACTTCATATGAATGTTCAGTAGACTAGGTTTTATATCAACTTTTTCATCCCTGTTATATTGTGATATTTTCTCTGTTATATTGTCACTGATACATATAAATTTCAAATTATGCTTGAAAACACATTTTTGGAACTATCTGTCAAAATAAAAATACTTGATTCCAAAATTTTCTGATTTTTTTTGTATTAATACTGCTTTTAAAATTATGAAACATTACCTGCAATTTTTAATCATCTGTGAATAGATTAGTATCACTAAAAATGAGAATCTTAGGCAGAAATTACATATCCTAAAACTTCAATTTTACTAACATCAGTTAAAAAGCTTGATTTCTCATTTTCTAGCAATAAAATAATATTTGTCGTTTCTGTTATCATAACTATTTTGCAGAAGACTTAAATTTTTAGCATAGCCATTTTGTATCAAATACAATCAAATTGTGTAGTCTATTTAAAAGTAAATTTTTTTCTGAATAATTATCTAAAACCAATAGCAACAAAACAAACAAACAATAAAACCCACTAATCTTTATTTGTTAAATTTTGGTGATACCAAAGTCATGATATTCACTTTTGCATCAATCAAATTAATAATACTTACTTCATGAAAGAAATTTTGTAATAATTTTTGTAAAAAATTACAGAAAAATTGTTATTCATTATTTGTTTCGTGTCTTGGATACATATAAGATGTTGAATATTATCACTATTGTTTTTTTTCCGAAATCAGTAAGATGTATCATCTAGTAAAATGTGGTTATGTATTCTTGGTTTTCTGTGCCTTTTTAATAAACAGCAGTAGAAAATATGAATTTTTTATGAGATTCCAACTAGTGAATAATTATTTATCATTTATTTATGTGATAAACTGGGATGTAATGGAATAATGATGTAATTGCATATCAGAATATATTCAAATTGAAATGCTTTCTCCATATATCTTATTATGATCCAAGTTGCTGCTATTATTAACTTCTAAATGTCTTAAATTTTGCATTCTGAGCTATTATTTTGTTCAGATATTTCGAGGATTGTTAGTTTTGGAAGAATGAAGTGACTTTTTTTTTTCTTGATTTCTGGTAATTTTTATTTAAATTTTTTATGGCATCTTATTTTTTATCTGTGGCTTTTTAGTCATTAAAAATCTTTAATATTTTTCTCCTCCATTATCAAAAACATTTTCTGTTGGATTTATCCATTTTTAATTCACTTTACAAATTTTAAATAAATCCATTCTGACTAAATTTCTTTACTTTTTCTTTGTGTTGTATTCTTTTAGCCTTTTTGTATGTTATGAAATTATAAATTGTTAAAAAATATGAATAAAGTATTAATTGTTGTAAGATTTAAAACTAATTAATATAAATTTTAACTTTCTTTCTAAAATCATGCATTATGTGAAGTCGATAATTGGAATATTCAGAAATTTCTCACTGCTCCAATTCCTCCAAAATTCCAAATCAAGCTGGAAGTTTTTCATTTGTTAATCTATCTTTCATTTTGCTGTGTTCTTTTATTTTCACATTTATTTTCTCAATTTCAGGTTTTCCTAGAGGATTACAAGCTGTAATAGTATCTAGTATTATTGGAATAATTTCATTTATTGTTCTGATGATTCTGAGACAAAGTTTCTTGAGACTGCTTCTCTCTTATCGAGGATGGATGTGTAAGTAATTAACTGGATTAATTGAAATACACTGCTTGAAATTTTATCAAACTTTTTAACAGTATGAAAATATGTAAAATAATTATTTTGTCCTTATCTGTCTTCTACACTTCAGCATTTTCACGTAAACTAATTAAGAGTAATTATCGAATTTTCACTTTTTAATATTCTTCCGCTTTTTACTGTTATAAAGTTAGAAATATAACTGGTTATGAGGTTGATAGCTTAAAAGATTATTATTTTATCTTTCCCTAATTTTTCTTTGTTACCCATTTGCATTTTTATGTAAATTATTTATTATTAAAATTTTGTAACTTGGTTTCATTTTACATTGCTTAATTTTATTTCAAGATGAGTTCTGGTTTGTCCTAAATATTAAGGTTGCATAGTCTGCATGTTATAGACTTAAGGATGCATCTTTCATCCTTTTTTGTAAAGCATGATGGCTACTTCTTGAATATAATCATAGACATCTTCAGTCCAGATATGCTATTATTAATTTATCATTTATTTCTCAGATGAATTTAATTATGAATGGGATATTATAAAGAATATTTTCTCTAATGTTTTCAGGACTGTAGTATATTGGAAGTGTTGAAAAGTTGTAAAATTTTACATTTCAAGCAACAGTTACCTTATTGAGCTATTCCTTGCAATATTTATAGCTGCTATTTGTAAAGATCTTAAATCAATTCATTCATGTTATTTTTTTTAAAGGTGCAAAAATTGAAATGTCTTAAACAAAAAGATTTTTTCTTAAAATCTCATGGTTTCTATGAGAAATTCAATAAATAATAAAACCTTTTCTGTAAGATCAATAAAATATAAATTAACATTTATAAAATTTCATGTATTAATTTTCTTTAAAGTTTTAGAAGTAGCGTTGTTATAAATTTTTAGATTAATTAGGAGACATTAAAAAAAAATACTTTTTTGAAACTATCTGATAAGACTTTTAATGCATTTTTCGAACTCTTAAATGTAAAAAGTTAATGGAATAATGAAATAAATATAAAAGCTAAAGAAATAAGTGTTTTCTTAGCTGTCTATCAATGACATTCAATAATTTGAGATTGTAGCATCATTCTGAAAATTCATTGTTGAAAAATTTTTCATTGTTTTAGTCTGTAATGCATATAAATATAAATGATTGTAAATTTTCTGAACGAAAAGAATTGTTATGGTTTTGTTTAATGATTTTCCCTTACAGATAAGGGTTTCAGTAGATAATTTTTTTCAAAAAAGGATTATATTCAATTCCATAAATATATTAAGCATCTGAGGAGACTGGTATTGTCCTGCTTGTCTGCACTTACTTAGAACTAAACCATGACAAATGTTATTTGTATCTTGTAGATGAGAACCCTAAAAGTCATTCCTTCATCACCATGTTATGGTGTGGTGGAGTAAAACTTCTCAGTGGATACAAACCATCGCTGTATAGTTGCCAAAGGTCTTTGCCTCGTTTGCCTGTTCCAGCTGTTAAAGATACTCTGAATAGGTTGTATGAAGCATTGAAACCTCATTGCACTGAAGAAGAATTAAAAGAAATAAGACAACTTGGAAAGGTAATGTCTCTCTGTTTTGTCATCATTTTGTTATTATGTATATGTTGTTGTCATTTGAGTGTTTGAACAATTACCTTGTCGTGGGTAAATGAGGCAGACTCATTACCTAAAATTAAATCTCCCTACTTTTTAATAACATAAGTTAAGTGCCCATTCTTTTAAGAGAACTCTCCTCCCCCCAAAAAGATGACATTTCTTTTCCCCCCCCCCTTTTGAAATATACTGAATTCAAATCTAAATATTTTATAAATCGCTGAGTCTTTGCTCAGTACTAGATTGATAATGAAATTGTCCCTACATTGAGAGTATTATAGTGTCAGATAGCTTTTTCTTTAAATGTTTTTTTTTTCATCTAATATAACATTCATTCATATTATTTGAGGTGTGAATATGTTGTATGGATAAGAGTTCATTGTCATATTGTATGAAATGAGCACTCTAGCCATGCAAGGGAAACTTTCTCTTCTTCTTCAAGGGAAACTTACTTTGCTGGTATTTTGTTTTGGTTTATATGTTTCCTAGAATGTACAGATTCTAGGTTTGATAAGATTATTCCATTTATATTTTCAGGAATTTGAAAACACCCTGGCTCACAAATTGCAAAATGTCTTGATCATAAAATCTTGGTTCTGTCAAAATTATGTTAGTGACTGGTGGTAAGGATATTAACTATATATTTACAGTTTTGTAAAATTCAGTTATAGTACTTGAAATTGTTTGTTTTTTGAAATATCACAATGGTCATAAAAAAATATTTTCTGTATATACTGTGTTATTTTTTAAGGAAACTAATTTTTGTTTGTCTTCTTGCCTCTTTTTCTGCAGGAAGTTCCTAGGTAATAAATATTAAACTGTTTTGATAGAGCATTCTATAGTATTCATTTAAGTAACTAACAAGAAATTTAAGCTAAACCAAGTTACATAATGAATATATATATATTTGATAAAATCTATTTTCTTTCATTGAATCAGGTAACCAAAATTGTTATACCATGTTTCCAAAACTGTGTTTAATGCATATAATACCAGATGTTAAAAACTGACATCCAAATATTGAAAATTGATGTTTCAATATCATTGTTATTGGGAAAACCAGCGGGAGTGGTCTCTCCATAACTTTCTCGTATACTTCCCCAAAAAGTTGCTGTTTCCCCTCCACCCGCGTGAATAAAAAAAATTTGGCCCTACTGTAACACAGAATCCAAGGACCATCAGAAGCTTTTTCATTGTAGATTATAATGATTGTAAAATATTTAGGTAAAGAATCAAATTCAAAGAGATGTGTACCGTTTAAAATGCATCTATCACACATTGCTAGGTTCCACTCTTGCTGCCTCAAGGACAAAGTTACTTAATTCACTCAATAGCTTCCGCATGCACAGAGATGGCTATCAGTACGCATGCGCATGGAGAGACGGATTAGTAAAATTAATTATGCAATTTGAATGCCCCTGTTTTAATCGATTGACACAAAAATTGGACACAAATCTACAATTATGGTTAGAAGGCCACATACAAAATTTCAGGTATCTAAGTAATTTTGTTAAGTTATTGCATTCAAAAGTATGCGATTATACAGACCGACAGTCAACCCTTTGATGGATGTGGTCCAAAATTTTGCAAGGACATACATTCCTGATGATAAAACTGTGTACCAAATTTTATATATCTAGCTATTCAAGTTTTTGAGTTATAGTTTTCACATGAATGTGGACAGATAAACAAACAGAATTCCTGCAGACGGATTTTATCCAAAATTTGATAGAAACCTACAAATTATGTGTCAAGATCACATACGAAATTTCATCTCCTTAGATCTAATAGTTTTGGAGTTATCGTGTTCACAGACAAAGTCCAAAGTTGAGTTTTTCGGACTCGGGGAGGTCTAAAAGTGGATATTTGTCAAAATCTCAAGTTCGATTTTTTGACTGTTACAATACTTTCTCTTTGTATACTTCGTAGACGAGAAAATAAAAAAGCGTATTGCCACATATGTCTTAATGGTGTAATGGAATGAAGGTGTGTTTAATAACACAAAGATTTATTCGTTTTTGTTCGCAAGCTTGGCTTTTATAAAGCTTTAAAAAATAAACTTACCCGCATTGTCATTTGTGTACATAATTGTGTTTTTTTTTGTAATTATAATAATTTTAATTTGTCAATACTACATACTTAGCTTTTCTTTAGACACATTATATGGTTATTATTCTTTGAGTATATTATGGCTGCATAATCTTGTATTAAGTTTGCTAATGCTTTTTGATTGCATATAACTTGAGCAAAAAATATAGTATATATGTCCACTTTAACATGAATTTTTTTTTTATATATTTGTCTTAAAGAACATTTTTTGATATCAAGTGGCAACTGATTGTAAAATATTAATTTTAGCTGTTGAAACTGCTGTTAAAATATTTTGCAAGTATTTTACTAGAGATTGAAATGTTGCCACTCCGCATGCTAATAAATCTCCATCTGTTATCTGAACTCCAGATGACACTGATCTATTGCAAAAGCTGATAGTTGTATTTTGGTTGTATTCCAGAAATGCATTTTGGAGGTGATTATATAATAATAATACTGATTATTAACTTTTGTAATAAGTTAGATTACATTTCATCTTTGTATATAATGTTCAAAATGAAAAAAAAAAAAATGTATATAATGTTCTAAGTGTCATCCATTTCTGTATTATGGACAGCTTCAATAATGTTTGCTATCCTTATCTTTTTTTTTATTATTATTTTGATCCCATCTTTGCCAGTACAGAGGGTATTTACACATTTTTAGAATGATTCTATTAAATAATTTTTAAAAAAGCAAATGTTTTGGAATAAAAACTTCTGGCAACAGCTTATTATTTAAAATGAGAAATATTGTCTGCTACTTTTAAATTTATTCTTCTTTCAAATTGTCACATACAAACAAGCTGTGGATGGAAGGATATATTTTTACACTTTCTGAAGAGAATATTCCTATTCCAGAATTCAAAAATGTTGTGAAATGTATGGTATTAAAATTTCTAAGCGCAAATTAAGCATCATTATTAATCGGTAAGTGAAAACCGTCAATCATTACTTTTACGTGGAAAGAAGACTCCAAACGAATACCCGATAAAGGTACGTACTGATTCAAATACTTCTAAAGTGAAATTGCTGATAAAAAGAAAAAAATCCGCCGATGCAGAAATCAATTGCAAAGTCTTTAAATACATTTGTAGCAACAGTAAATAAAATAACAAACCGAGATTTACAATTTTAAAAAACGTAATGTTCACTAGCTTTAGGCGAGTCATGTGGCTCAACGCAGAACAGTTTGTAGAACCCTGTATGAAAACTATTTAACAGAAGATAAATGAAAATACATTGTGACCCTTCATGAAGCATGGGTTTACCCAAATGACTGCAACAAAAATAGGTCTATTTACTACTGAAAATGAAGAGGAAAAAAATGTACGAACCTAGTTACGTCAATGCAAAGAAAGTTACTGTAAGGGGTTTATGATTGTTGCAGGGTTCTCCTGCAATGGGAAATTAAAAAGAAGAGTGAAAAAAATGTTAAAATCAACTCAACGTACTATCTAGAGAAAATTTTACGTCTGATATTAACAGAAGAAATTCCATTTCTTTTATCCCAATGACTTTCAAAGAGTGAAATTTCATCAAGACAAAGCGACAAGTCATACTTCGAAAAGTACCACTGCATTCCTTGAAAAAATGAAGACTGATATAGGTATTTCATATAAACTTTTTCAACATATTCATGCAAAGTCCCCTGGTGTTTCACCTATGGACTATTGTGCCTTTGGTCTGTTGAAAAAAGCTCTTTCTAATCGCAAACCCACCATGATTGATGAACTCTGGAAATTAGTGGAAGAAGAATGGAAATCAATACCCCTGGGAATTTTACAGAAAGCCCTTCTATCATAGAAATCATGATGTAGACTTATAGTCCAGAAAAAAAGGTTATCAGATCGAACATTAAAAAAAAATATTCTTTGCATTTTAAACCTTAATTAAACTGTCCCGAAATTGTTCTAAAAATGTGTAAACACCCTTTGTAGTAATAGTAATTCAGATGTCATATTTGTTTCAAAATAAAGAATTTCTGTGACACAGTGATTTTTTCAGTCCCAAAAATAAATAAAATGTTTAAAAAATGATGAATTTTGAACTCTCCTCGTCAATATTTATTTTACTTATACAGTAGAACCTCAAGAATCCGAACTAATTGGAGCTTACCACTGTTCGGATTCTGAGAGATTTGTATTATTCATAAAATACTCTTAATATACCAAATGCAGTAGAGTATTGACTTTGGGTGCTGTGTTAAAGAGTACAGACAGAACTAGCTGCAATTCATACAGTCAAACAGGTTTAGTTCCTTGGGTCGTAAGAAAACCGGTTTTATTTCTACTAATTAAGGTACTGCATTCATTCTTAAATACCAATTCAAATAAGTCTTTTAAGTTAGTAATAAACATTAGCTTTGTTTCTGATTCCTAATTGTTATTTTCCTTCATTTTTTAATAAATTTTTTTTTTCAGAAATTTAAAAAAAAAAAAAAAAAAAAAACAGTTTTTGGATTATCCGAAATTTCGGATTCCTGGGTTTTGGATTCTCGAGGTTCCACTGTTACAATTTTTTTATGTATTCATTCATCCTTTCTAATTCATATTAAAAACTCCTTACTTGCAGGGAAAAATATGCATATCTGATGAGCCGTGGTCCACTTCCAAACAACAGTAATTATTACATATGTGATGAATGTTATTGGATGCCAACTGACAAACCTGTGTCACGGTAAGTAGATTCTTTTTCAACAACTTTTTATTCTAATTGTTCTGTTCTAAAATGCACCTCCATGGAGTGCTTCTAACAGAAACTGCAAGGAATATCTTGAAATTAAACTGATCAATAAATCTCATGATTATTAATTATTGGAAATTTATTGAATATAGAAGTAATAGGCTTGTGAGAAAAATTTTATATTCTTAATACTCATTGTTGTTTCAATCTATTTCAGTGCAGCATGTTTGGTATATAGTTTATTATTGTTCAAGAGACTCATTGATCGAGAAGAACTTGAACCACTAGTAATTAGGAACACTGTTCCCATTTGCATGGCACAGTATGAAAGGTTGTACAGCTCTGCGAGGTATGAATAACATATTTTTGCTGTATGGTTTCATTTAGAGAAATAGTAGTATGTAACAAGAAATTTTATATTGGACGAGGTTCATTTTTATCAGTTTGGGAAAAAGTTATTTAGTATGAAAATGACATTTTTCTAGAAAGTGATGGACATTTATATATTTGTTAAATATAGTTTATACTCTTGAGTTTTATGTAAATTGTTATGAAATTGCTAATTATTTGATGTTGTCCATGTACTTTAATCATGTGCTTTCAATTCAGTAAGTTATATATCATACCCAGAAATAGATGCTCAAAAAAAAAAAAAAAAGTTTAAGAAGCTAGTGAATATCTTTAACCCTCAACTGGGGAGGTGCAGTCTGTCAGATCGCTAAGGATGGTTTACCCATCACCCCTACTCTATTTTTAGCTCTATTGAATGGATTCGTCCTATAGCTTTTCATTTTGTGATCTTGACTGCATGTGTAAATTTTCTTAAAGTTTTGGTGCCTGCTATTCTTTATATTCCAGTTATTTGTTTCCCCTCGGTCTAGCAGACCGCACCTCCCTGCTACTGTCCCGATATTGTGAAAGGCTTAGAGAGTGGCACTGTTACTTAGTCTTAGGAATATCATCCAACCTTCTGATCCTCATTATGAGTCAGGACTTCAAAAAATTCTAAATGAAGTATGCAGTGATTTCAATGATGAGAATAATTGTACAGTGTATTTTTTGATGATAGGTCACATTCAACTAATTCTGAATTATCTGAATTTAAAGATGGAGAAGATAAACAAAATACTCAACCTTTTTCATGTAAAAATTATTATTAGTGAAACAATCTTTTTAAGTTGTTGGAACAAAATGAACTGTTAGAACTCCTGCTCATAATATCATCCGACTTCCAGAATTGGCCTATGGCTATTTTCTATAGGCTATGCTTCTTCTATAAAATGCAGTTTTTAAAAGCCCTCTCAAGAGAATTAGGTATTTAGTTATCCCCAAAAGAAGAAGAATCGGAAATCCAAGAATTATTCAAGAATGCCTAATGATAATGAAGTGAATTTTGGGAAGTAATACAGAGGTCCAGGAGAGATTGATAATGCCAGAAGACCACCAAGTTGGAAGTCAGGAAAACATCTAATTTATGTCCACCAAAGAAGAAAAGGAAAATTTCATATTTATGTATATTTTGTGAAAAACCTGTATGTTTAGAATGCACTCGGAAAATTTTGTTATGCATGTGTGCAAGAATTGGAACTGAAATAATTGCGTGTAAAAACAAGTCAGTTTTACCGAATGTCAATTTTTTAATATAATGGTTAATTTTTACATTATATTATTTTAGTCAAACATTTATATAATGGAAAAATAAATATCATTAGAAAAATAAATATTTATTTTTTAAAGATTAATATTAGTTACAGTATATATTCCGAGAAAAAGTGCATGTAACAAAATAATTAATTTTTCTGTTAATAATATATTTTATAAAATTGAAAAAAAGGATTTTTTATATTAAGAGAAATATCTACAGATTATATAGGCAGAATTTCATACAGACATTTTTATTGGAAAATTTTATTCAAATTTTTAAAACATGCAGTATTTTATGCCGCACCTCCCCAGTTACGGGTTAAATGTTATGCAATTTCAAAACAATTTCGAACTGCTTATATTCTGTAACCCAGTTATCCAACTAGGGAAAACAACAACAAAAAACAAAATAGGATAGTATGGTAAGATAAATATATAATAATAATAATGAAAGGAGATGTGTTCGTATGTCTAGACCATTGACCTAGAGTAATCAAAATCAGTACAAATATACAAAATGCATGAAAATTGTAATTAAATGAGGTGCACCTTCGAGCAATTTTTCATGGAAATGTTTATTAACCAAATGCTTTTTCTCATTAGTAACTTTTGAGAGAATTATCACATGAAAACATTTATGTCATTATAAAGTAAGGGTCACATTCTATGTTTTGTGGATTTCATCGAGCTGATGTGTATTGTGCAATCTTTTATGAAGATGTAATGCTTTTATTTAAATGCTGTTACATAAAATTATTTTAGAACTTTATAATTTGATGATTTTCAGAAATTTTGTAATAGTTAAAAAGTTCAAGTTTTTCAAGGGAAAATTCTAAAATCATACTAGTGCAAGATTCTGAATATTATCTATCAGTATTTAAGATTATTGGAATGGGCTTGTTAAATCTTGTTGATTTATTTTAATATTATAATTAACAATGTCATTTAATAGGCAATTTGGATTAAATGAACGAGTGAATAGGCTATTTATAATATGCGATTAGGCCAGGTTGTTTACGTTATTTTGTTTTATTTTAAATCATTCGTTTGAAGTGTGCTGTTAAAATTGTAAGGGCACACTAACTGATTGACTGACAAAGGTTTTAATTAAAAATTTTTTTTAAAGTTTATGGTATCTTGCGTGTGAATGTATGTAATTTGTGAATGTAAATAATTTGAATATTTATATCTGTAGTGAGAAATTGAATCTAAATCTCAAAAAATATTACAGATCTTAATTCTAAAATACACCTTCAGTTTTGCTGCAAACACTATTAGTGGAAATTGTGAATAATGTGTGCTGTGCATGAATACGAGAAGAATGTAAAACTTGAGAGATGCATATTTAGATTATTCAAAATCCAGTTTTGTTTTAAAGCCATTAAAATTTCTTTTCAAATGCTATGCTAATAAATTATTTTGTATTTATATATGAATTTTAAAAACTGCCAGAAAAAATTTTTTCAAAGTTATGTCCGATTTTTGTTGCTTCTTTCCTTGAACAAATTGTGATAACTCTGATTTCCTCTGTATTGAAAGATAATTCTGAGTTTCATTTTCTGCAGGATTCCTGGAGAAAATACTGATAGAATACTGCATTGTGAAGAATCAAAGGTAAAGTATCTCGTATATGTTCGATGTGTTTTTCTGTATCTTTTTAGTATTGTAGGAAATTTATAGTATATATTTTCTTTCAGCATATAGTTATTCATGCGAAAGGGCTCTATTATAAATTAGATATTTGTGATGCAAAAAATCAACTTTTGGCACCAACAACATTGGAAGAACAACTTAATTGGATAGTTAAAGATGCAACAATGCATGCAGGTAACTATATTTCTATTTATAATCAGGATTTATTTTTAAAAAATAAGACAGTATTCTAGTATTCTAATAGAATATTTGGTTCTGTTTATGAACAGTTATTTTAAGGAAAGAGATCGCTTATCAAATAAAATTTTTTAAGTATTGTGATTAACATTTATGAGAAAATTTCAGATAATACATTCTGCATTTTTATTATTAAAAATTATTTTGAAAAATATTTACATTTTCACAGATATAGCTTATTTGTAACTGCATTTTTAGTTATTATATACTGGTATATAAATGATCAAGTTGACTTTTAAAACATCAAATTTCACTTAATTTGTTGAAATTAATGCTTTTATTCTGTGTTTGTTTTCCCTTTTTCTTTTGATGACAGTTTCTCAAAAGTTTTTTAATACATGGTTGTAAGGTTCTCTTTTGAAAATCAACAAATATGGTTTCATGTAATATCAGTAAGGATTACAGGCATGAAAGACTTCCGCTTTTAAGCGGAAATCCGCTTTTTTGAATGTCTTTCAGGCTGTTTCTGAGATCGATGCAAAACCGTTGAGAAATTGCGACCGAAAAATGTGGGGGGTGGGGTGGAAGCTATGTCTGAATCCGAAACGAACGGCATTTTTTCTCCGTCACAAAATAAACAGAGATGCATTCTCTGGGGTTTACGCGCCGTATCTATCACCTCAAGTGATTGGCACGCAGCGTAATGGAGGAAGGCGAAACTTCTTCCGTATAGCCGAATGACGACCGCTCTACGAGTAGGCCACGCCTTGCTGTTGAAATCGCACGTCAGTGAGCTGCTATCGCCGATGTTGAATCACAGGTTGAATGCTAACGGTTGTTATGCAAAGAACTTCTACTACTACTATCATTTGTCTTGTGTTTGGCGGATCGCACGTGTGATGCTGTATGTTTAGTGTTACGTTTGTCAATTGTAAAGATCAGCGTTTGTGAGTGTGACCAAGAACCAAAATGGAGATTAACTTAAACGATGAACATAAAGTTCGTTCCCTAGATGCGAATGAAAAAAATATATTTAAATTCGAGTGGTTGAATAAATCTATGAAAATTAAACTGCCGGCGAAAGGTAACGATACGAACGTGGAAGAGATAACAGTAAAAGTAGGAGATTCGATCAAGAAGATCGAAATAAGTGGAACTGTAAATTGCCAGCTTTTCTCTGATACCATTTATAACCAAGCATTCTAAAGAGATTATTTCATATTTATGTCCTTAATTTAATGCTTTTTAAAGAAATTGTTGCAGTTATTAAACAATCTTTAAGTTGCTGAACTCGAACATTATTCAAAATAAGTTAGTATACATGCGTGAAAATTGTATGTTGGAATTTTTAACAACAGATCATAAACCTAAAATTATTGACATGCATGAGATGAAGAAATCATTTCCTATATTTTAAATACAGAATACAACAGCTGTTCTAGAATAATTAAATAAATTGCTTTTTCTATATGTATTTTAAGTAGTAACATCTTGTGCCTTTGCGTTTGTATATATATCGATTTTGTGGTGAATTTTGTATTCGTATAGAGTTCAGCTTTTTTGAACAGCTTGCACTTTCATGCCTGGGATTAAGAGCAAAAGTATACAACTTCCTAGTTATAAATTTAAAAATCTTTTTATATGCTCATTATTTATTTTGTGTTAAAAATAAATTATAATGATTAATAACTTAAGCTATGAACATTTAAAATGTTTTGGGGGATTTAAAATATGCTGCAGTTCACTGTATGTTATTTTGTGCAATATTACAACAAGCAATTAAAATACTATTCATGTGGTTCTCTTTAGAATAGCATTGTGACATAATTTCCTCAATAGCTTCTGTGTGCACAAAGTTTGCTACCAGTATGCATGCTCATGGAGAATCGGATTAGAAAAATTAATTATGCAATCTGAATGCCTGTTTTTTAACTGATTGACACAAAAATTGGACACAAATCTACAATTTAGGTAAAAAGACCACATACCAAATTTCATTTATCTAAGTAATTTTGTTAAGAAGTTATTGCGATTAAAAATATGCGCTTATACAGACGAACAGACAATCAACCCTTCGATGGAATTGATACAAAATTTGATACGGACCTACATTCATGATGATAAAACTGTACCAAATTTTATTCATCTAGTTATTAAAGTTTTGGAGTTGCAGTGTTCGCATGAACGTGGACAGACATACTTCCTGTTGACGAATTTTGTCGAAAATTTGATAGAAACCTACAAATTATGTGTAAAGATCACATACCAAATTTCATCTCCATAACTCTAATAGTTTTCGAGTTATCATGTTCACAGACAGACGTAATTCCAAAATTGTGTTTTTCGGACTCAGGGAGGTCTAAAACGTGGAGATTCGTAAAATCTCGAGTTCGGATTTTTGACGATTACAATACTTTCTCTTTGTATACGAGAAAGTAAAAAATGACACATCTCATTGAAAAATATTCTTTTGAAATAAGAATTATTTTGATTATTTTTTAAAATGAAACATTTTGAGTTATGGTTTTTTAAAGAAACAGTTAATCTGCATTTCCTTTTATTGTCTTGGTAAGGGAAAATTTTCTCACAAAAATTGCATAGCCATTCTGCATTTTTTTAATGATAATTTTTAAAGGCTATATATTATTATATTAACTATATAATCAACTATACATATTTTTCTCTCAGTCTTTGAAATTATAAATTATTTCCTTCATTTTTTAAAAGTTGCTTATGTAGTAATTATAATAATATTATTTTTAATCTTAGAAACTCAATCCGAGTCTGAGAAATCCGTTGCTGCTTTAACTACCTTGAAGCGCAATCATTGGGCATCTATTAGACAAAAGTACATGGGTACTGGTGTGAATAAAGAGACTAGACGTCTTATTGAGCGATCTATTTTTGTGGTAAGTTGCTTCAATTTTTGTTCTGTAAAATTATTATTTAAGTAATAGATTAATTGCAATAGTATGGTATTGGTTAAATTTAAAACTTTTTTTTTTTCAAAAATATTTTTTAGCATGTTTAAATAGGATCTTTTAATGCGTTCTCCTAAGGAAACATTTGAATTGCTTGAAATTATTTTATTGAGCATGCATGGTAATATAATTTTCGGATTCTCTCTGTCTGTTATAAGTACACTTGATCTTTAAAAAAGACAGTAATATTAATGTTAGCTGTATTGGAAAAATATTAAATCTATTATATTTTTTGTTAATGATTTTGTTTTACTTTTGCTTCCTATGTAATAATATTCAGATTTAATGAATAAAGCTTTAAGGATGATAGAATGCACTACTACATATTTGTGTTTTAGAATGCACTACTGCATATTTGTGTGTGCGTGTGCATTCAACAACTATAATTTTGCCAATGAATCCTGGCTTGCTTTTTTCCCTCGAATATAATGCATTTACCCAGGCACCTACTTTTAGACTTTGTCTCACAGCTGTCTTTTCAGTAATATTTCCAGATACTTCTTCTTCAAGGAAATTACATTTCTATTTTCTCTTCAAATTTTTACCCTTTCTATTACATCTTCACTCGTTAAAACTTCACCAGCACTTGTCTGCACACATTTGAATTTTTGCTTAGAATGATTCACGTATGCAGTTGTGAAATTTGAAGCTTTTAGCAATATTGCTGACAATTTTGCGCATTTCAAATCTTTTTATGTTTTAGAAATTTTGCTTTATGGTCTACACTCTTGAGATGGAGACAAAGACAGGTTCTGAGAACTAGAAGGCATATCAGAAAAAAACAGAAACATCTGGTTACAAACTTTTGGCATCGGCCAAAGAAAGTGTTATTTTGTGTGTAATTGCTTTTAGGTTTTTAACTATACACTTCAGATCCCTCTGATAACAACATCTTGCCATAAATTTGAAAGATTAGACACTTATGCGCTCCTCTTTGTGAGAGAAAACTGGTAATTTTCTTGATCCTGTAGGTGCAGGATTTTTTAAAAAACTAGTTATGATATGAAATATTTATGATTCATTAATATTCACTTGCCAATGGCTTATTACTTTTATTAAATGGAAATATCCACCATATTTTCGTGGATAAGAACTAGACAAAGAATGCAATGTTTTAAAGAGGTATTGAAAACTTTATTCATTGTCGTCATTTTGAGCTTTTTCATTTCGTTCACATTCATGCTACCGCTGGCAATGCTGTGCGGGTACTGCTAGTAACTAATAATACGGATAAGGAATTTCCTTCAACATTGTTGAATAAAATATGGTATTCTAAAGTGCACAAACAAAGCAAAAAAGATGCAGTCTCGAGTGAAAAACATCAATTTATTTTTTGTCAGCATTTGGACTGCCATCTATGTGTTGTAAATTGATTTAATAAAATTTTCATTATATATCCTACTGGCCACAACAGGCATTAGAGCTTCAGTCTTACTGTCAAAATTTTAGAAGAAAAAAATTGGGTATGTTGCTTAAAGGCAACATCTAGCATTAAAGGGTTAAGAAAAAATGCTAATTTTTTTAATTAAATAAAATACAAATTAAAATTTCAAAAAAAAAAGGCTCCAAAGTGCACATTCTCACCCTCTAAAGTATGCTTGTGTTGAATTTCATAGCTCTAGGTCCAGCGGTCTGCCCTGTAGAGCACTGACACATAGACACACATTCTCCTTTATTATTAGTAGAAATATGTGAAGAAAAATCCTTATGCTTTAAATGCAGTGTTCCCCAACCTTTTTATCGCCGTGGACCGGTCAACGTTTGATAATTTTACCGCGGCCCGCTGAGGGGGGGACGTTGATAGTTTTGATTTAATAATTTTAATTTAACTGTATTTAAATATTAAAAAAACATTTTTTAATAATTGGTTTTTTTTAATAAACAAATATTTAAACATATTCAAAATAAAATACAGTTACACCAAAAAATGAATATAAAGTGATTTAACATTTTAACTCACTAGGAAGCTAAATCAATTAGAACCCTGAGCTTGTTTCTTTACAACGAGACGGTTCCATCTGGGGGTCACAGGATTTGAAGGAAGACAATCAAGTTGAATAAAAGCTTATAAAAATGGAAATAATTTAATGTTCTTTGGGCGGTCCGGTACCATTTGATCCACGGACTGGTACCGGTCCTCGGCCAGGGGGTTGGGGACCACTGCTTTAAATGTACATCTGAATTTACTTTTAAAAATCTTATTTATTATTTTACCATTCATGTATTATCATTAATGCAAAAAACTAAACATGATTTTTCAGGTTATATTGTATAAATTCAGGTTCTGGTCATTGTACCAAAGACTAGAGGACAGTTCTAATTCTTAATTTTGATTTCAAGGTTTATATAAGTGACATGAAACAGTTGATTTCTAAGTAAAGTCTAAATTCCCCACTAAACCTTATGTATCTTTCTACAATGCTAGTAAGGATGTGAGTATGAAGATGCAAGAAACCTCTTTACAAATTAAGAAAGTTAATAAAAAATATAGGTATTATTTGTCTCTGAGACAATTAAAAAAAAAAAAGAATTTTAAATAAAAAATCTCCTTTATTCTTATCTTGGAACGAAGTATGAAGAAAGGTGTAAATTCTGTAAATACTCTCTAAGATAAATACTGTAACACCTTGCTGCTTAAAAATGGTTTTGTGCATTGATCAATATTTTTTTCAGTAGTTTAAAAGTTGAAAAATAAGTGAACCCTTCTGCATAATTCATTCACAATGGAAGACTCTTTTCTAATATTGAATGAATTCAAAGATTGCAACTGATTTTTGTACATACAAAACAGTTTCATTGTAAATTTCTATATGTAAATTTATACAGTATTTGTGTTGGATCAAGGATAATAGAATCCCAGTGGCAGAATACTTTTCAATAGTCTGCAACGGAGGTTGGGTCTCTTAAAAATAGTCTACAGAATAGTGCGCGACTATAAATATTTTGCTTTCTTTTTTTAAAATATTTATATCAACCTACAACTATTAAAATACGACAAACATAAATTAAAAACCATATAGCATCTTTATTCTTTGTATAATATAATTGTATAAATTAATAAACAAAAGCATATGAAGATTAATCTTTACTTTGGGCAGATAATTAACAATAATGAAGTATCAAGTTGTTTCAGAAGTAATATTAATCATACTATACAAATACCTATACAGAAAATTATATTTGGGTACTTTTCCGTTTTAAACACAGCACTTGGTGTCTTTCTGTTTTGGTGAAGTTTTCAAAACAATACATCACTAGCTCATATAAATGAAATATTCTTCAATATGTTAGATGTTATTTAAAAATTTTTGCCTCCTGTTTATTGTAAAAAAAAATTAAGTATGCAAAAAATGTCTTTCTTGTATGTTTTAAATTTAAAATGAAATAAATAATTGCTTTTTTTACGAAACAAAAACTTTTAAACTTTTTAGCACATTTATCCTGATATGCATTTTAATGGTTTGTATGCAAACTGATCTGCAATTATACATATATAAGATTTCACAGTATCATTGTTTATTATTTAAAACAAGGAAGAACAGAGCTGTCTTCCTCTAAAATTCTTGATACAACTTTTGATTTTATGGAATTTTGCATTTGCACATATGTAGATACATTTTGAAAGTGTGTATAATAATGAATTCCATATTTCTTAACTAATGCTTAGAGCGTTTTTAATTGGGGCAATCTTGGCTTGAACTCTGTTCCTTGTCTTAATCAATTTCAGAATTTGTTCTTTTTTCGCTCCCATTTTGAAAAAATGATTGATTTGGAGACGTAGAGATCGATCGAAACTTCGGAGGTTTATTTTCAGGCAGGCGTAAATAATGCTGTTTTAAGTTTTTTCGTAATCATGTAGCATCGCAATCAAAACAACGAATTTTATCTATATACGCAGCCATCTCAAAGTAAAAACCACGTGTTATTTCCAGAAACCAAAGGTTCCATGCCAGAAACGTATCGGAATGAAACGCGTAGAAAACATTGGCCGTGACCAATACTGATATGAGGCAGTTAGCATACTTGAAGGTCAAATCGCAGTCACTAGGTCAGCTAGGGAAGCCCATTCAGCATAGGGAAAAAAAGGGGGGGGGGGCAAAGATTGCGCGAGGGCGAGAGGATTGCATATTTTAGCAATGTGAGTCTTATAATAATTGCTAAGTTCTTCAGAAAGAGTGATTAATAATTTTGATATTTTTCATGATGGGATTTATTTTATGAGCACATGATAAACTTTATTACAAAATAGTCTGCAGACACTGTCCAAAATCTGCGACGTACGATGCAGCGTCGCGGTGTTTCTGCCACTGGGAATAGAATTAAAGGTTTTAATCAAGTTTTGTATTTCCGCAGCTTTAATTAGTTGCCCACTGTATCAACTGTAAAATATTTTCTTACATGAATTATTCCTTAAAATTTTATGCATAAGCCAGGGGGAAAAGCTCCATTCCATAGTTAGAGAAGATCAGCAGACAGGGAACTAGCGAAGTTGTATCTTATTGTAATAAGTTGATTGAGTGGAGAGGTTTACTGACATAAGAGCCAGGTTTGACTATGCTGTTTCAAACTTTTTATATCTTATTCAGACATGACACATTTCCGCGAAAACGCGGATTTCCGCTTTTTCGGCATTGGATTTTATCATTCTTAATTTATTATTATATAATAATTCTACAGTATTTTTAATATCTTAAGCACTTTTTGTATAAATTTATGTATTTTATTGTTAGATTAATTACACTTATTTTACTTTTCGGTATTTATGTTTGACATGATTCATTATTTATGAAGTTCAGCTTTTTTTTTTTTGTTCCAAGTCTGTGTCATGTCTGCTTATTACAATGAGTATCAAACTTTTCATTGACCATACATTTTTAGTGACACTTTTTCCAAATACTACAGATGCAATCTTTGCAATAAGTGTTAAAATCTAAGACAATTGCATTTGTAGTTTTTGGAGAAGCTGTCAATGAAATGTATGTTCTCTAACAATTGCTTGATTCTGTTGTGAATCAAAGTGTTTTCAAATGATGAGATAGTGCTAAGCTATTAGATGGATTCTTTTGACTACCAACTCATATTTTGTTTAAATAAAAGCATTCGGATTGATGGAAATCAAACTGAGGATAACAAGTTTAAATTTTGCAGAAAAATTAATCATTATATATATATAAAATGTTTTCGTTGTTGCAGTCATAAAACAGCCGAGTTGTTAATCAATTTTCCTTTATTATAAAATTATTTTGGAGAGTGGCGGGCATACCAGCATCTTAGTTTGAGTTTTCAGTAAAAGTGTACAGAAAATCCCTGATTCTCTCAGATAAGGGAATAACAATAAAACCACGTGATCAAAGTGAAGGGAATATTGGCTATTTTTAATAAATTACGTAAGAGTTTTAGGGGAAAAAGTCTAGTGCCAAGGAGACGCGTCATTATTTTCCGTGGTCACGTGAAAGCAATTAAAATATTCTTTTAGTAATAAATATGCCAAACGAGAGATTTAATATACCTCCAGCATGGGAAAAGAAGGAAACTGGAGTTTTAGAAAAGTGATTTTGGAATACATTAAGATTTTAAAATATATAATATTAGAATTTGAAATAAAATTAAGTAATTAATATATATATATAAATATAATTCTTATTACGAACGAAAATATACTGAAGGCTGATTTTATTAAATGCTATAAGAGCCTTACTACATGTAATTCACACTTTCTGTCATTTAGGAGAAAAACATTTTCATTATTTAAATGAACTGCTATATTTTTGACCTGCATTTACTTTTCATAGTTATCTATGAAAATTACATGCAACTATATTAAATAATATCTTTCATTTTCCTATAGTTGACACTTGCAGATTATGAACCAAAAAATCTTACAGAGAAAGGCAAATTCCTGTTGCATGGTGATGGTAGAAGCATATGGTTTGACAAGTCTTTTCATTTAATCATTTTCGGCAATGGTGCTGCAGGTTTGAACTGTGAGCACACTGTAGCTGATGCTCCAGCTATGGCACATATGTGGGAATATATACTGTCCAGAGAGTAAGCAACTTTAAAGCTAAATAATTTTTCGTGCTTCAAATTGTTAATTTTTATTGAACTTCCTTTTAAAAAAAAAATGAAATAATTTTCTTTTTCAGAGTCATCGAAAAGTTATTCGATGATAATGGGTATTGTATGCCATTTAGTAGAGTTTTCAAGCAGGCCAAAATAAAACCACCTCAGAGATTAATTTGGGAGTTGTCCTCTGATCTGGGTCATGTCATTGAAGAGGCATTGGCTCAGGCTAAAGTGGTTAGTGCACAATGTTTTGTTTTCTAATAACATGAAGTTTAAAAAAAATGTTAATGGTGATTCAAATGGACATTCACCATTTGTAATACAATTGTAAATGCATTATATTACAAAATGAGACATGTTATCTCTCCTTCTCTTTTATAAATTACATTCCTGAAAGCTAAATTATATAATTTAATTAGATTTGTCGTTTTTTAAATTTATTGATGTAAGTGAAAAAAAAAACTTATTTTCAGCAAATTTCATGCTTAAAAGTAATTTGAAAATATAGCTATGGTTAGATTAATTTCATAGTTTGTTTCATGTTAACATTTCTTTTAAAGCACCTACTGCTTGTAGCTTTCTTTGGCAACTAAATATATGATTATTATTCTGAGTGCAAAACTTCAGTATTCTCTTGCTTCAATTCAAAAGTATGAATTATAACTTGATAACTCCTGTTTAACTCATTGAAATTATCATGCAATTCTTAGCATTTCTGTAGTTGATAAAATGTTCTAAATCTATTAGAGACGTGACACATTTCCGTGGAAACGCGGATTTCCGCTTTTTCGGCATCGGATTTTTATCATTCTTATTTTTTTATTACATAATAATTCTACAATATTTTTAATATCTTAAGCACTTTTTGTATAAATTTATTTATTTTATTGTTAGATTCATTACACTTATTTTACTTTTCGGTATTTATGTTTGGCACGATTCATTATTTATGAAGTTCAGCTTTTTTTGTTCCAAGCCTGTGTCACGTCTGCTATTAAGAATGTCAAAAAGAGTTATTGATAAGTTCTTTATGTTATTCTATTGTTTCTTTAATTGCATCAGTGTATATTTTACTGTGTATATATTACTATAAAATTGGTAGATTTCATAACTTTTAAGTAAAAAAAAAACCAGAATTTTAGGTATATTAAGCTCTATAACGACTCAGTTTTATATAAAGATTTGCTCAGAATTATTTTTTGAATCTGCATTTGTATTTATTTCTTTGAGTATTATTTGCATTTAGAAACATTGCATTTTATAAACATTCTTAAGCAGAAGAAAATCTTTAGCATATATTTATAATAAATGAATTTGAACTCCAGATTGTTAATTTTTTTTTTAACTTGACATATTAGCAAAAATATAAAGATCCTGATGCATATCATTTATACAGGGATGAGATTCTTCCGCTTTTTCGCGAATTTCCGCTTTTTTGTTATTTTGAAGAAATTCCGCTTTTTTTTCCTTTTTCTCTCAAAATTTCGTTTTTTTTTAAATTTTATTTATTTATTTATTATTATTTTTTTTTTATCCACAAAAATTTGCTTTTTCTTCTGAAAATTCCACTTTCACATAAAGAAAAGAAAACTTCCTATCTTCCGTTCTGGAAAGAAAATTCTGGTAAAATATGCTCAACCGTGTGGTTTAACTCCACCGGCTAGGAAACTAGCTGATTCATCTTCTACTGACGAATCAACATTATATCGGCAAGCTCTAGAAGGATGAATATTCCAACATTCAGTGCCATTCAAAGTATTAAATACCACCTTTTTGCAGAAAACAAAACCTCTGTGGCATATTTTGCAAAAAAAAGAAAAATATTTTTTTTGCATGAACATGTTGAAAAAAAAAATTGTTGGAAACTTAAGGTCATCTTGTAGGGCGTACCAAGATGAAGAAATAAAAAAAATGGAACAAAAACAAATAAATAAACTACATAAAAAAAAGAAACTCCTGTCAAAAGAGGCAGCTAAAAAGCTGTGTGCAAATGCAACAAAAAAGCAGAGAATAAGACATAAATAAAAAAATAAAACATGATTTACTTAGGCATTCTAGAGATAGTGTAGTTCCGACAACTATGCCAGTAATTAAACAGAGAGATACTAATGAAGATTGTCCAAAAACTTGAGCCTCTACTGAAAATAAACTTGCAGAGGATGCAAACACATCCTTTATTGAAGAAAAATCTGTCAAAGATAGGAGGCCTCCAAAACAAGGGGTGAAGCATGTTAATGGAGATCTGTTACCAACAAAAGCCACACAATTAAAAAAATGAAAGAAAACCACTTCTTTAACAATTAAGGAAATGTTTCAAATAACAATAATGCTAAATGAATCTGTCATTGTAACTGTACAATATCTCGACCCCTCTTGCTTTATAAGGTGCAAAATCATTGTGCTGTTACTTTTGCAAAAAGTTATAAAAATAAAAAATAAAACTGATTTCAGTATATGATACATTATTATAATTTATAAAGAGCTAATACACTTTACACAATTGCATGAAGCAAAAGAAATTATTTGTCATTATTTTTATTTATTTTTTGAGCTGTTATCAAAAGGCTATTAAATATAATTCTTCTCAGACTTCTGTTGGGTGTTTGTTGCATCTCAGTGATGTACAGGTGGTAAATATGTTTTAATGTCTAATTTTGTATTTTCTGATGCCTCTGATGATGTGTTCAACTTGTTTAACTTTTAATGTGAATGATTTAATAATAATTTAATATTCTTTTTCTTATTTATACATATTGAATTATAAATAATTAATTATTATAGTGTAATATTTTCATATTGCGTGTTCTGATGTTTTACTTCTTAAAACATCTTTCGCGTATAAATTATGGTACAAATGTTTTGCTCGCGTATGATTTCAGTCTTTTTGCTTTTTTGCCAATCTCATCCCTGTTTATAAGTTTTAACATGTGTAACAGTTTTAAATGCATTCAGTGATAAAAGTTAATTTTTGTCTGTCTGAATGCTCTGTGGAGTTTGTTTGTTTTTAATTCTGTTGGATTGTTCTGTGGAATGTAACTAACATCTCAGCATAAAAAAAAGATGATTGTTTATAAAAAAAAAAAAAAAAGGTTTTTGAGTAGTTATAAAGTTTTTCTCATTGAAAACTTTTTAAACTATTGATTTGTTATTTTTAGAGCAATGATGACTTGGATTTAGCTGTATATGATCATCAAAAATTTGGTAAAGGAGCTATGAAAAAATGTAAGGTAGGTTATTATATGAATTTTAATGGTGTAGCATAATAAAACAGAATTTACCTTTTAATATATAGATAGAGAACTTTTATGCTCTAACAATAATTCAGGTCTGATCTGCATTGAAATTTCTCTGTATACTGATTGTCCTGCACTTTTATTAGTATTTGATTATGAAAGGGAATTTTAGCGATTCATTTAAATTTGTAAAAATTATCTAGTGTATTAAAATGAAATATGCATAATTTTTTTATATTTTGAAATGAAATAAATAAAATAAGTAATTTTAAAATTTTGAAAAGAAAACATTTTGTGGACAGGATTAATTACTTTTTACATTGAACAAAACTTATCTGACAAAGATGTGCTAATTTAATAATATATTTAACTTAACTTTACAGAGAGAAATTTTTGATAATCAACAGTTGGAATCTTTCTGTTTTGTTTATCAGAAATGTACCAAATTGATTAAGAATATTTCCTGAAAATAACTCTGAAAATCTAATTAGAGGTTGGAAATCTCAAATATAGAATATTTGATAATCAAATTCACAGTTTGGTGATGTAACTTGGATATTAGAGAGGGAGAATTTCAAAAAGCACAGTATCTGCGAACATTTGAGTTGTGTAATATTTGAATACTTGATTATAGTCTTTGAAATGTATAAATTGCCAAATATCCAAGATCCTTTTAAAATATATGGCTGCTGTTTTAAAAATATTTGCAGGGAATAATATTTGGAAATATGGCTTTTTCATATATTTAAAAACATGAATGTAAGTCTTAAATCATCTAAAATTGAAAATAATGCGATTTGTGTTCAGTGTATTCACAAATCCATGGTTTAAATTCTTATTTCAGGAAAGCTTCATTACTTTGAGGTTAATGTTATTTTGAGTCACAAAATTCACTTTTTATATTGAAAAGAAGCACTAAATAACTAAAATTTGAAGTTAATTTGTCAGTAAATAAAATGTTGTATCATGTTTATTATTTAAAAAATTTTAAAATAAAAGAGTTTTAGATTTGCTGCTGTATAGATATTTACTTATGATTAGTGATTTTTAGCTTATTTATTTCATAATTCAAACTGTGTACTTAGTGTTTATTTATTGAATTAGCTATATCTTATCTTTTTTTCTCATTATTTGGAAAAATAAATTCTAGCTTTTTAATGATTGCGTATTTTTGTCATGATTAAAAATTTTAAAAAAATTATAAATTTACAGGTGTCACCTGATGCATTTGTGCAGTTAGCCATACAACTTGCATACTATAAAGATGCTCAAAAATTTGTGCAGACTTATGAAGCTTCTATGACGAGACTGTATCAAGGAGGAAGAACTGAAACTGTTAGATCTTGTACCACTGAAGCAAAGGATTTTGTCTTGTAAGCTAATTTGTTTGTCTGATATTATTTCAGAGTTTTAAAAGATTAACAACAAACATTTTACATGATTTTTGTTACACATTTTCATTTCTTTTAAGAATCAACAAAGTCAGGAAAACAGAAAAAAAAAATTTAATTTGTCAATGTATTTGTTGCAATGTGGAGTTGTTATAGTGATGTAAAATTTTATGTTAATTTAAAAATCTGGAACTTCAGCTATGTCACTGATAAATATGGTTCTTTTTTTTCTGTGGTTCTTCTATGGTTATTCCTCTTTTCATATCTGCTTTATTTCATGCCAAAGTTTGTCATCTAGTATCCACAAAGAGGAAAGTATACCTCTCTTACTCGACCTCCCAATGGTTCCTTACACAATCCCTACTCTGAGAAATGCTGTTATGACAGATTTCTAGAAAGACATGATTTCTGGAGCCCATTTAGGTGGGACCTTGTTCACAGAAATGGCCACTTCTTTGGAATATGCAAGGAGCACAGTATCAGTCATTATGATAAAATACATGAAGACTATCATGGGGTCTGCAGAGGTGTACAATGGACAATTGTCTAACATGATATTTTAGGGCAAAGAAGATTGGAACACTTGTTGGCTAGAAATATAAGCAGTTGTTATCCCAAATTAACATCTACAGTGAACAATCATCTGTAAGATCCCATTTCAATCAAGGCTGTCAAAGGAATTCCATGCAGTGAATATTTAAAGGCCAAGTGGAAATTCCTTAACTGTTTGTGACATCCTGAAATGCTGTCAAGGAATGCTAATGCTGCAAAGGTAGCTGAAACTGGATTCCACGGCAGTGCTAACCAGTCATCTGTGATCTGATGAATCACCATGTATCCTATTTTGTCTGCCAGATGAATTTATGTCTGGAGAATACCCACAGAAAATTTATCTCCTAACCGCTGGTAGCAGATTGCATAGGAGTGACTCCCTATTTGTATAGGATTTTGGCAATTTGATTGACTGATGGGGCAGGTGACGTCATAACCTTCAATTGAATGACTGATTACAGTCGACGCTCGTTTTTACGAACTTGTAGGGAACACTCAAATAGTTCATAAAATCAAAAGTTCGTAAAATAGAAAAGCACCAAAAAATGATATGAATATGTTCATTATTTATGTCTATTTTTATCAAATTGTCTCCTCTTCATAGATGAAGCAGTATTTAGAGATTATTTGCTACTATTATGAAATAAAGTTATACATGTATTTTTTAAGTGTACAAGAAATAAATGTAAATTTATGCACAAAAAATTATTTTATTACCCAGAAAAATACGTTATGATGCTTTGAAAATGTTGCATATGAAAACATAGACTGTATTATTTCGATGAAAATGCATAGATGAAAACATAGATAAAAAATTAGGAAGGGAAATAATCACTTTTTTTTTGTCTTAAAATCACATTTTGGAAAATGCATGTTTCCATTTTATCTATGCTTGAAATCATTTCATAGTTATTGTTCCCTTCAAAAAAGTGCCTTAGACCTGACAACCAACCACACGGACCACGGGACGCTACTTGAACTTGTTGCTATGCCCACTCCCTCTGATAGAGGGGGGGAGGAACAACACATTCTTAGAATGCATCTGTTGAGAGTTTAATTGACGTTGGCACTGTGTTCCTATATTTTAAAAAGAAAATTGCAGACGTATGAAAACTGAGTTCGCAAAAAAGAGATTTTCATAATTTGTAGTTCGTAAATGCGAGCGAAAAATTTCATTATGTCTATGGGAGTGTATTCGGGACCACTCGCTAGTTCGCAAAATCGTAAGTGTTCGTTAAAAAGAGGTTCGTAAAAACAAACGTATACTGTATTATTTTCGACCGTATCTTAATGTTTCTATTCATCTCGCATACTTTGCTTGCAGTGTAATAATGATTTTCATGTTGCAAGTTTTTAATATTGTTTTGGATCAACTTTTCTACAAATGAAATGTTATTATTGCGGGAGAAAAAATAAGCGGGAAAATCAATAATCTGTATCTTTTGTTTTGATTTTGTTTTCAAAACTTTTTCATGTCATTGTTATCGGTTTTGGTGGTTTTTTTTTTTTTTTTTTTTTCTTCTTTTTTTTCCCAGTTTGCTGAAGTCCTGATTCCACGGGCAACGCCGTGCGCATACTGCTAGTTATATATATGATATTCTTAATATTGTTATTGTTTGCTTAACCCTCCAAAAGGCCAATTATTTTTGCATGATCTCTTTCAGCCCTGATAAATTAGCTTTTAAAATGGAGAAATCTATCTATCTATATATATATATATAAGAATATTTTACTAGACGATTCTTAAGAAAGTAAAGTATTAATTATGAGTTTTTCTCTTTGGAACTGAACAAAAATAATGGGAAAAAGCTGTTCAGATATTTATGCAGATTAAATGAAGGAGTACTCTTTTATTTTTATAAATATATGGTAAAATAATTGATTTTGATTTAACAATGGAATTATGTATTTGCATTTAAGTTTTAGATGAATTTTTATAAACTCAAATTGATGTTCTAAATATTTACTTTCAGTGGAAACAGATTACTAGTTTTGGATGCAATGTTAACAAATTTTTCTGTAAAGAATCCTCATTATAAACATTTTAAAATTTGATTGAAGTGAGAAAGGTTCAGACTTTTGAGGATTTTGATTATTATTTATTATAAACACTTTAATATCCATTAATTTTCTTATATTTGTAGTACATTAAAGTGCTTTTTCAACTTTTTTTTCCTCTCTGTTCAGAAACATGGTGCAGAGTGATGTGGATAAGACCACAAAGATGGCTCTCTTGCAGCGGGCTGCTGAAAAGCATCAAAACCTCTACAGAGATGCAATGAATGGGAAAGGCATTGACAGACACTTGTTTGCCTTGTATGTTGCTTGTAAAGGATTAGGCTATGTAAGTTCTCTTGGTAGATATTTAATGTTTTGTATCTTTCTATGCTCTCTTTCATATATTAAGTTGTTTTACTTGGTGATAGATTTTTAGTATAGAGTAAAATTGAATTTTGAAATCCATGCCTCTTTTTTTATATTATGTATTTTTCATCTTATATATTCATTTTTTCCTTTCACAAATGGACAGTGTTGGATGCAAGCGTTGGCGAACGATAGCAGTTTATGCAGATTCAGCATTGCTGATTGGCGTTGTCGTTTCGCTCGCTTGTATTTAACTCTCTTCCTCTGCGAAACTTCGTTCAGTTATAGTGTATGTGTACTTGTCTGCGTGAGCGCCTGTGTGGTGCATCTTATTCACCTCATCCATGTTTTTAATAAAGAAATGTTTATGAACTGGACTTGCATTCAATTTCCACGCCTTCATGTGGTAGCAGAGCGTGGTTTAAGGACTCAATTGGTAAGCTCCTGTTTGTGACTTGTCCTTGCTGTGTGAAACTGGGTAAACCATGGAGAAGCTTACTGTGCCTGAACTGACCAGTTCGAACTATTTTATTTGGGCTTTAAAAATGAAAGCCGCACTTCCTTTAAAAAGACTTTTCTCAGTGATTGAAAACGAAAAACCCGTAGGTTTAGAAGGTAAAGCACTAAGTGATTGGAGTACGAAAAATGAGGATGCAGTCTCGTATGTAAAGCTGTCTCTGTCTGCTGAACAGGCCTTGCAATATGCCAATGAGGATAATGCCAAAACTTTATGGGAAAAGATTAAATCCAACTTTACTGGACAAGCTGAAGACTGGAAAATAGATGCAGGGAACGAGCTACACAATCTCCGACTTTGTGAAAAGGAGGAAATAAGTGATTATATTGCCAGAGCAAGAGGTTTGGCAACAAAATGTGCATCTCTTGGTCTTGATGTGACTGAATGAGAATTGGCGTTCTATGTGGTGCGAGGGTTGACAGGAAAATATGCTAAGATCCGAGAAATATTGAAGACTCAACGTGAAAAATCCATTGACAACTTTCTGGAAACTCTATGTGAAGAAGAAACTCTACAAAATAATGTAGGGATGCCAACTGAAGTTTCGAACCCAGATTTGGCATTCACAGCTGTTAGAAGACAGCGACAAAAGCGAGTGTGTTATTTCTGCCGTAAACCTAATCATGTTATGAAAGATTGTTTTATTCGGAAACGAATCGAGGCACAAAAGAAACCAAGGTTCTATAACTCGTCGAGGAAAAATAAGGACTTGGAGGCCTTGGCTTTATCTTCAGAAGTACAGGAGACATCAACTAAACATGTGTGGATTTTAGACAGTGGAGCGTCTGCACATATGGTGAAGGAGAGAATATGGTTTGAGAACTTTGTTTCATCTACTAGTGAAGTGTTTTTAGCAGGTAAAGACTCTAAACTTAAGTCTTATGGTATAGGTAATGTTAAAGCTAAAAATGTATATAAAGGAAGGGATATCAAAATTGAAAATGTAATTTATGTACCAGAGTTAAGATACAATTTGATTTCTTTAACAACATTAATGTCGAAAGGATTTAAGTGTGTTTCTAAAGTTGATTCTATGCTAATAATTGATAAACATGGTAATGTTGTAACAAAAGCATTTAAGAGAAATAATCGTCTCGAAATAGATTTGAAGCCTTTAAATGAATATAATATTGAATGTAATTTGGTAGAAAATCCTAATGATTCATATGAAATCTGGCATAAAAGACTGCGTCATTTAAATCAACAATATATGATACAGATGAAGTCGGTAATAGATTTTAACTTGAATTCTAATTTTCAATGTGATTCATGTGATCTAGGTAAAATTACAAGGAAATTTCACCCTCCTATTACTAATGATCAAAGTAATGATGTATTAGAATTAATTCATGCTGATCTTTGTGGTCCTGTACATGTAGAATCATTGGGAGGTTCTAAATATTTCTTAATAATTGTAGATGACTATTCAGGAATGTATTTCAGTTTTTTCTTGAAGAGTAAAATTGAAGTGTTAAGTACATTTGAAAAGTTTAAAGCAAAGTATGAAAACTTGCATGATAAACGTATTAAGCATTTACGGACCGATAATGGTCTAGAATTTCTTAATAAAGAAATGACTGCATATTTGAATAAATTTGGTATTATGCACGAAAAAACTATACCCTATAATGCTGAAAGTAATGGTAAAGCTGAGCGCGCCATAAGGGTAACTGTTGAACAAGCTAGAATTGCTCTCTATGAAAGTAATTTGCCATTGAATTTTTGGACTGAAGCAGTAGCCTATAATACGCATGTATCAAATTTGACACCCCGTAAAGGAAAGGCTAAACTACCTATTGAAATTTGGGAACGTAAAACTCCTAAACTTAGTTGTCTTAAAGTTTTTGGATGTCTAGCTTATTTTCATGTCCCTAAAGTCAAGCGGAAAAAATTTCATATGCCAGGCAAACGTAGAATAATGTTGGGTTATGCGAGAGAAAGACGAGGATATAGAATTTATGATATCGAGCAAAAATGCGTAATTGAAGAAAGAGCAGTTAAGTTTAATGAGAGTGTAAAAGGTTGTAAATATCTAAATAATTCCCCTGAAAATTTGTGGGAAATTGATACTTTAATTAATAATGAGGATGTTAACGTTAAACTTAAGGCTAAATCTGTGCATTTGGATAGCAATCCTGGGACTGCAGATGCACCTCTAGATGAGATTATTTCCAAAATTGGTCGTCCACTAGGTTCGACAAAAGAGAGATCTGAGGAAATAAATCAAAAACGTATTCTTGAAATTGAACAAGACTTATTAAATCGTGGTGTTAGACGGTCTGAGCGATTAAAAGAAATGAAAAACGCGAATATTGTTGAAATTCCTAAGGATTATTTTGAAGCCCAATCAAAACCAAATTGGCCTAATTGGAAAACTTCAATGGAGGATGAGATAAAATCCTTAAATAAACATAAAATCTGGGAATTAGTTGATAAACCTGATAATACTAAGATTGTTAAAAGTAAATGGGTTTACACAATTAAGGACTCAAAAACTCCAAAATTTAAAGCTCGATTGGTTGCTACTGGGTTTAATCAAGTTAAAAATGTAGATTATTTAGAATCTTATTCACCTGTTGTTAATATTGATACCTTTCGTCTTTTAATTGCTTTAGCTGCTAAATTAAATTTAGCTGTTAACTTTTTTGATGTAAAAACTGCCTATCTTCACAGTGATTTGGAGGAGTAGGTATACATGACAACACCTCCTGTTTATGAAATGGAAACAGAGGGTAAAGTATATAGATTAAAGAAGAGTATTTACGGGCTTCCGCAGTCCGGTAGAAACTGGTATTTTAAATTAAAATCTGAATTGGAAAGAATTGGTTTGAAAGAAATTGCCTCTGATAATTGTGTGTTTGTAATGATAAATAAAAATGAATTTCTTGTATTGTGTATTTATGTCGATGACATTGCATTGTTTAGCAATGATATTGTACTATCGAATAATGTAATTCGAAAATTGAAAACTATTTTTGAACTTAAGGAAACTACTGACGGTGAAAAATTCCTAGGAATTGAAGTGCATAGAAATGAAAATGGTTTTAGTTTATCTCAAGTTGAATATATAAATTTTCTTTTAGAAAAATATGATATGTCTTTGTGTAACAGTGTTAAAACTCCAATGTCAAAAAACGAGGATAAATTTTTTGATTCGGGTAATAAATTTGTAAATGTTACTGAATTTCAAACTCTAATAGGTGAACTTCTACACTTAGCTAATCGAACTCGTCCTGATATATCTTTTGCTGTAACTTATTTATCACAGTTTTGTCAAAAACCAGAGCAAAAACATTTAAAGTTAGTTAAGAAAATATTGAGGTATCTTAAAGGCACTAAGGAAAAAATCCTAGTCTATAGCAATAAATTTGGATGCATAAACGCCAGTTCAGATGCTAGCTGGGGAAACTCAGAGAATGGAAAATCATTTTCTGGTAGTGTTTTAATGTTAGGAGATTCGTTAGTTACTTGGAAGTGTAATAAACAGAGATCTGTTTGTTTATCAACTTGTGAGGCGAAACTTTGTGCCCTTGCGGAAACTGCTAAAAACGTATTGTGGGCAAAAAAATGTTTTGAATGAACTTAATTGTTTTTCTTCTATAGAATCATGTGTTATTTATTCCGATAGCAAGTCAGCTATCGACTGGTTGAATTGCGCAAGATCTTCATCAAAGACTAGACATGTGAACTTAAGTTTTCATTTTGTTAAAGATTTAATTTCAGGTGGCGAGATATAGATAATTTTTGTACCGACAGAAGAAATGATTTCGGATTTTTTAACAAAGACTGTTACTCATGAAAAATTAATTTTTTGTTGTTATAAAATTAGATTGTTGTAATAAGCTTGTATCGTTCGCAGGGGGGGTTTGTTGGATGCAAGCGTTGGCGAACGATAGCAGTTTATGCAGATTGCTGATTGGCGCTGTTGTTTCGCTCGCTTGTATTTAACTCTCTTCCTCTGCGAAACTTCGTTCAGTTATAGTGTATGTGTACTTGTCTGCGTGAGCGCCTGTGTGGTGCATCTTATTCACCTCATCCATGTTTTTAATAAAGAAATGTTTATGAACTGGACTTGCATTCAATTTCCACGCCTTCAGACAGTGATATATTTTCTTTCCAAGTGGTAAATCCATTAACCCTCTGACTGTGTAATTTTTTTTTTTAAGTCTATTTAGATGCAACACTTGCAGTCATGTTCAGAATACCATTGAGCCAAGCAAGTTATTATATGGAAAGCTTTATTAGTATACTATAATCCAATGCAATAAGAATTCTAAGTAAACACATTAATGTGTGAAAATCGCAGGATGCAACAGAAAATAGTCTTGTTGCCAACCCGCAGAAATCATGGGATGCGCAGTTGGAGGGTTAATAGTTCTTAACTTTATCACATAACTGAACTGATGTGTAAAATAGCATTTCTGTACTTTACACTGCACATGATTTTTATTTGCATTGGTGCAACTTTTGTCTTTTTTTTTTCAAATAAACTTGAGTAATTTTATAATTGATAAATAAAATTATTTACTTTTTATCATCTTTTATTTGCAGAAGAAAAGTTTTTAATAATGGAATTTTCATTAAGCTAGTAATGTTTTAATTAATTAAATCTAATTAAACATTTTAAAATGAAATTTGTTAATTATTTTCTGGTATTTTTTACACACATTGGTATAGAATTACATAACCTTTGTTGGAAAATAAAAAATCTTGCAGTGTAGGGTTAATCTATTAGAATTTGTGCACACTTCATGTCGCCTTTCGTTTTGACTGTAGTGTAGTGCAGTGCAGTTCAACCCATAGCAATTGAAAATGGGTGCAACCAAATGAGAGCCTAATATCATGTTAATTTACTACATATTACATGTACGATTTTATTGCAACATTATTGCTAGCTTGCTTTTTGTTAAGACTAACATCCTTTGCAGTCAATATATGATTTTAATTTTATTTTGACTGAGTAATTGTGTTAATTAATATTGCTGCAAAATGAAATCCTGGAAACTTGAATTTATAAACTATTTGTTTTGTAAACAAAAGGTATTGGGTACTTATTTATTACTTTTTAAAATTTTCATAATTTAAGACATGGATAACTATGCAAAATTGAGTCATTGGTCACTGTGTTAAGATTTCAAGTTTTGAGAAATGCATCTCTTTATCAGTTCCAGTATCCATCAATAATGCATTTGAGATAGATGTTTATTAAATGACTGTGTTAGCATTTTAACTAAAAGAGGATAACTGAATTTGTCTATAAAAGTGGATTCTAAGTTTGAAGCAGTCACTGAATCCAGAATTAATTACCCTTCTAAATTATAATTATATGGTGTTTTAAAATATGTTGTTAACAGTATACTCTAGTAATGTAGAAATGTAAGTAAATTAATTGAATGGATGCATTTTTCTTTTGTAGGAGAGTGAATTTTTGCACAAAATCATTACCCGTCCTTGGACTTTGTCTACTAGTCAGACCCCACACACTCAGATGACTTCTTTGCCAGATGCCAATTTAAACATTTTCGATGATAAGGTATGCTTTTACTTGTTTTTTGAAATTCATTGTTATTCTCTCGTATCACACTTCAATTCCATCCGTGCTAAAAGTATGGATGTGAATGTATTTTTACGAGAACTGGCCCAATATCATGTCACACTCAAGCCACTGCAACAGCAGCATTTTACCAGTTTTCCAAATAATACTATAGTCAGTGACAACAATAAGTTGACACTACATAGAGAGTTACTATTGACTTCATCACTGTTGAATGCTGTGATGTGTTCTTGTACATTAGGGTGGCCTTTTTTTTTATAAGTTTTAATTTCAGTTCGCACACACTCTAGTTTTTTCCCCCCTTTATTCCAAGAAACAATTAGAGACCTCATTTGTTGATATCAAAGGTTGGGATCATGTGCTGTAATGCAGTAGAAGTGGGAAGCATGTGGGTATGGGCAGTGCGCTCCATCCTCTGTCAGTGACTCGCCCTCAGTCTGCTCGAGTTGTTGTCTGAGACAGATATGAGTGCAATTATGGCTTCTAATTTGAGAAGTGGTGATATAAATATCTATTTAATTGGTAGCGAGGTCATGAAATTAACAGAAGCAAACATCCATCCAACTGGCATGTACTATCGGCATTATTTTATTATTTACATAAGGTTAATCTGTCCTTAACCCTTTCGGGACGGGCAATGCATATATGGTATGCTTGGAAATATCGCTGACAGATGGCCGATGCATATTTGGTACGATTGGAAATGTCGCTCGCAGCCGGGCGTTGCATATATGCATTTTGAGCTCAAACAATTTTTAAAGACCACTAAATGGCACCCTGTGTCCATTTATTTTGAAATGAACATAATTATCGGAACCTGACCTTCAGTTCGTTCACTTCCTGCCTGAATTTGGTATTTTCTCATCAGCTGTTGAGGGGGGGGGGGCCAACTGAAACGTAATGTAAATAAATGGGTGGTTTGCGTTGTTGTTGAGTGTGTTTCTGTATCACACCGAATACTTTTATTTCTTTTCGCTTCTATGTGGGGTTCCTTTTGGGTTTTACCGTCAGTCTAGTTGCGTCATTCTAGTTACACATTGCGCATTCGAGTACTTTGCTTTTGATTTCGGGAAGCCTTGACAGTTTATTATGGCGAGAAAGCGTTATTTATCTGAGGCAGAATATGCTCGTATGATAAATGATCCAATTGGCAGATGAGAGTGATGATTCATTTTAAAGAGAGTTAAAAAGTTATATTTCTGGTGATTTCTTTGCGTTCCTTCCTGCCTCGAGGTTTTCATGCTCAGTTTTCATTTTAAAATTTTGCTACTTCTTCTTCTAAATAGTCTTTCTGGTATTTTTTAAAAATTAATCTAAAAGTTTATTTATGCATTTTGCCTATTAAAATTTCAGAAGAATTAGAATAGTGCTTTCGAAAATTATTTCTCAAGGAAAGCAAATTTTTTACATATATTTTCAAAATTAAAGGAAAATGAGTATATAATGCTAATTTTAACGTATATCACAGCTTAAGTAATAATATGAAATGATACCAAAAATTACGACGTTTTTGTGATTTTTTTTCTTCTGAAGTTAGGCTTAGCGACGAAAAACCCCCGTCCTGTGGGACAATTCCTTTCTCCTCTGCTCCGTCCCGTGGGAAGATCTTTGACGAAGGCTCGTCATCCCGAAAGGGTTAAGTGAAAGTGACAATTCAGTAGTGCATGAATGCCTTATTTTTTGGGAGAAACCAAGGTTTCCTAAAAATGCGACTCCTCATATTGTACAAAAAATTATGAAGATGTACTCTTAATGACGCAATCTTCAAAAATTGAGGACAAAAATCGGAGAGAACAAGAACATAAGTTTACATCAGATTGAAATAATTTGACGCTAAAACTTCGGAAATTAAAAAATTGAAGACGGGACATTTTTATTGAGTCAAAGAGAGCAAGGCGGAGGGGATGTCTTCATGGGAATCGATATGATGCTTGTAAAACGTGAAGATAAGGCATTATTGTGAGTCGGAGAACAAGAAAACACTCGGACTAAGCACTCATTGTGGTTCAGAAATCGCTGACAATTGCATGGATTCATCAGAAGCATCTTCAGGCATCCAGGATATTAATGATCAACTTAAGACTTCATCAACTTATTAACAACTTGTTTTTAACTCCAAAATTAATGACTGTATTCGACTGATGACACATTAGTCAGTAAAATGTTTGTATTCTGTAAAATGTAAATGAGTCTTTAAGCCATAACATGGATGAACTGGCAATCAATCGAAACCCGATAGAAGGATATCTGAAAGATTTTCTTAAGAAGAAAGCTACTAAGATTATGTAATAATTTAAAGGAACTAAACTGAGTTTCTTTGGGACGGTAAAGTGATTCCTGTTTTAAATGGGCAATATTTAAAAAGTGAAAAAATACCTATCATTGTTACATATAAAGATAAAACAAAATTGTTTGGTGTCAAAATTAGAAAATTCTTCAGGAATGGAGCAAACTATAGCTGTCTGGAGTATTCTAAATGATTGGGGGTTGTAAGAGAAGGCTCAAATTCTCTGTTCTGTCACAAAGAGTTCCGACACTGGTCGTATCAACTGTGCGATTACATTTCTAAAGCAGTATGCAGATCGAGGATAGCTTATTTTCCATCTCGACATCAGATGTATGGAAAAGTGCAATGAAGTGTTTTCGATCATGAGGTTACCTCAAGTGTCTAGTATTTCAGATGTTTTCTTTAAAAAAGGTTAGAGAAAGATTGAATAATTTGGAATAAATGTTTGAACGAAATATGTTGTGAAACAACATACTGAGTAATGTAATATACCTTTCTAATGCACTTGAAAAATTAAAGCATCATTAAAGGGAGCTTGTTGAATTATAAAGATAGTCAATTTTTATCATGTTTTAAGTTTTTAACAAGACTTAATGAATATTTACAATTTAAGTCATTCAGAATTTAGATATGACATCAAGAAATTTGTTCATTGTTGGTTCTTCAGAAAAAGCATTAACAGACTTCATTTCTCAGAAAAGTTTCAATTTATTAAAGAAATTGTTTGTGGCGAAATTGAATTTTTGAATCTCAGGGATAGGGACGATTCTTATTTAAAGTCATAAGAAACATTCTCGGGAAACTCAGTGTTGTCAATGATACAGCCGAAAGAGGGGTAAAATTTATGCAAGCTTTTAATTGACTCTTAACTGTGGAGGAAGAGCAAAAGCGATTTCTTTTTCAAGACATCAGAAAGCAGTACCCGGACTGCATAAGAAGGCTATTCTTAAATGCGAAAATTTATTTCAATATATTATTAATATTGTATATATTTAGTTTTTAATTTATTAAAAATTATATTAATAATTGCATTATAAATTATTACATCAAAATAATACAATATCTTTATATGAATAAGAAATATACTATTTTAAATGCTTAATTTTAAGCAATTTTTTCTCCTACATCTTTATTTAACCCTTTGCAGATAGAAATTCTTTTTTTAGAGCACTTAGATCAGATTAGTGCACTTTATGCACCATCCCGTTTTTTCCAACTCTAACGCTTATTTAATTATACGCAACTTTATTTTTTATTGTATAATAAGATTAGATGTTGAATGGATGGATGATACAATTGTTTGTGTTCGAGTTTGAGTCTCTATAATTCTTCGTGAACTGGATTGTCTTCCATGTCGGTCTCAGAATTAGATTCTTGGTTTTGCTATTCTTAGTCATTTCTCCATTGAGATATAATCCATTAGATTCATCCTCAGCTTGCTTCTCCTTGCTTAATTCTTCCGAAACAGCCAAATAGTAGTAGAATAGGGTAGTTGAATAGTAGTAGGGATAATTTCCTTCCGTTTCCGTGATAGTAATGTAGGGTTTTGGAGATCTTTTCATGCACTTTGAAGCATGTTCAGATTAATCAAGCTCGATGCAGCACGGGTTAAACTTCATAAATTGAAGAAATATTTGGTATACTTATCCATTTTGGTAAATGGAACAAAATTAGGGGGGAGGGTGTGCTTAAGAAATATTAAATTTTTCGCCATTATAATAAGGGCCACTCTATAGTACATGTCCTTGTGTTGTAGACAGAACAACATGAAATTAAATAACTTTCATCTTAAATGTAGTGTTTTATTACATAAAATATTGATTACTGATGTTTAAGACTAAAGTGCTCAAATACATAAATTACTTTGAAATATCTTATGATTATATGTTGGACAATTTAATTTGATGTGATGAGATACCTGGTACCTTTCTCCCAATTTTGAACTTGGATTGGCACTGGCTGTTGTTTAAGCAGGAATTGGTGAAGTGTTCTCACCAAATTTTAAGGAAGTTCCCTTTGCTATTCCTTTACGTATCTGGCCAGTAATTCTAGAAAAATTAAAGTAACTTCCGAGTTCCTCATGCTGGAGAATTTATCGCACACTATGCAATTCATTTAATTTACTATTTATGTGATAATTACTGCCTCAGAAAGATACACTCAATATATTTCTTAATACTTTCGCCACTTGATATATAAAACATCTTTTTTTGTGCTGTTTAATGTTATAAATTGTATTTTCTTTTCTATCTAGCTATGCACAGGTGGAGGTTTTGGACCTGTTTCAGATGATGGTTATGGATTTTCGTATATATTTCCTTCTGAAAAACGATTTTTCTTTCATGTGTCTTCAAAGCATTCATGCCCACAGACTATGTCGAAGAGATTTGTCGAACTCTTTTCTGAAAGCATGGAAGAGATGGTGGCTTTGTTCAGTGAAGACTGAGTCTCAATCTTATGTGATATTTATCTTAAACTGAAAAGTATTTTAAGTGTTCTTCACTTTTTTTCCTGCAAGACCTCTGGAATCGATTTCCATTGTATTTTATTTGGTTTTGTACTTATGCTGTGTACTTGCTACTTCTTGTAAGGACCGCATTTCTTGTGTACTTTTGAATGAAAAAACTGTTTCAAAAAATTATACTTAAAATGAGATTTACTGTTAGGATTATTTTTGAAATTTCAAAAAAATGTTTTTTCTTTTATTATTTTAGCTAGGTAGGTAGCTATGAAGATTGATATGATTTCATATGTTACTTTTGTTTTTAACGTGTTTTGTCATGTTGACTCTTTCATCTTTATTCATTAGGTTTCAGTTTCATACTTGACTATAGCATGCCTATGGTGTTTGCAACTTTTAAAAAACTTTGTTCTTATATTTATGTGTTACTATACTCTGTTAGAATGCATAGTGATCTCATCTCATTTCATTTTTTTGTGTGTGTTCTTAAGTTTTACTGATAAATATTTTCATCTTTTAATTTTGTACCTAAGTTTGTGTGAATTTGAATGTAATATTTGCTTTTGTGTAATTTTTATCTAATAAATTCAGCCATTTTGTGCACATTTCATCACTTGAATTTAAGATATTGGTTCACATAACATGTAAACCAAAGTAATTCTTAAGTCTAGCATTCACCTTCTCTTCATAGGGAGTACAGATGCTGTACCAATAGATTTTTTAATCTTCGCTTACACACTGGTACAGATGTACTGGAGGATTTTTTACCATTCTCTACAGACTGGTATATATGCTATACGAGTTGGCCAATAGGATTTTCCTCCTCTGATGACAGTAATGCGTTGCTCTCTAATCACCTTGTCATCCCCTACTCCTATTGTATGAAGAAATATGATTGATAGACTTATTGCTAATGTGGGAAGGTAAAAATATTGAATCCATGGGTGGTCAAGGAAGTCTGCCTGTATCTTATAGTTACTTGAAAAGAGGGGAAACCACTTTCCCGTTTCTTTGTTAAAATATCCTAATTGAGAGGATGTTCAAGTTTTCTGTCTGTTTGGCACCAATCAAGTTTGTCTACCCACAATCTAAAAGTTTTGTGACGATTTGTAAACAGAGATCATTGAAATTTTAGTATGCATTGCCTTTTAAATTTAACAATATCCTCAATTTAATATTGGCTGTTGTCAGTTCAATTGTTAGAGCAAGACAATATTTAATTTCTTATTACCTTTAACTTGGAAAATAAATCGAACTTTCATAATATAGCATATTCGAGTATTATTGATTTTGGAGAAATATGTTCTACAAAATATCCTCTCATAATTTCTTTCTCTCTCTCTCTCTCTCTTTAAAAATGTTAATCTTATTTACTATTTTTCAAGAAGCAATGTTTTTTTGAGACCGTAGAAAGTAGTTTAATTTCAGTGTTTCAAAACAGTTGGAAAATAATGGCTTTTTCGTGGAATCAATGTTTGCTAAAGTGATTTAAATCAACTGCAGCAAAATAATTAAATTTTGGAACCTATTATGCCCCTTCTACAGGAAAAAGGACATGACATAATGCAAGGTTGGATCATGTGAATAGACTCTGTTGAGGCATGTGATTACACTTTAACAAAGACTATGCCAAAAGATAATGTTGTAGTTTTTAATTTGAGTATTGAATAAATAGTTTGTTTTTTTAACCATTTATAAATAAAATTTCATTCTCTTCAATAAGAAATTTAGACATATCACAACTTGCATTTATTTTAGTCATCATACTGGAAAATTCAAATGAAATTCAAAATTGTGGTGAATAGTACAGAAAAATGAAAAATCAGTTAAGTGATTAAAAAAAAGCATGTGGTATCTTCATGGTATTTAGTACCTAATGTTTAGAAACTGAATTGATTAACTATGTTATTTTTAGCACATCTGATTTTGGTTTGAAAAGATGTTTCCTGGCTTTAAAAGAAATTATATATAATGTTGTTTTTTTTTCTTTCCGATTTTTAAACTGGATTTAAGTGTATTTAGTTGTAAAAGAGAGAATAAAATACGGTTACTTAAAATTCTCTCCCAATAAGCATGGAATTGTTGCTTCCAATTTGTTCTAGCTTTCTGTATGTGCATGTGGTAAATTATTTTGTTGAGTGAAGAAGATAGTCACTTAATTCATCATTTTTGTTCAATTCAGTTTCTCTTTTTCTTATACTTCTTTTACAATAGTATTTAGTATGTATATTAAAATAGTTTGATGTGTTACATTTTTCCAATGATGAAAAAAAAAAGCATTGCTTACCTTTCTAAAGTCATTGTAAGAAATAGCACTGTGGAGGGGAAAAAAAAGTATTAACCCTCAGACTGCCGATTTGTGTTACATCACTATTTAGATGCAACTCTTCTTGCAAACATGTTCAAATACTATTGAACCAAGCAAATTGTTATTTATATGCAAAGCTTTATTAGTATAATATGATTCAGTACTATAATAGTACATATTAATGTGCAAAAATCACAGTATGCAGCAGAAAATAGGCTTATTTCCTAATGCGGGGATAAACAGTCAGAGGGTTAAAAAAAGAATTGTTGCAGATTTACACCTGGTAGCGAATTTGACTTAGACATGTCTGTTGGATGATTTGCATTTGTTCTGAAACTTAACTCCAATCCAGAGACAAACATTTTGCTAGAAGAGTTCGAATCTGTTGACAGTGTGTTAGTAATACGTTTACCAAAAAGAAATGTAATTATTTTTCAGATCTTTGTAAGAATATTTTTTAAAGAAATGATTTAAGGATTATCAAAAGAGATACTACTTTCAATATTTTGATTTTATACTTTTCTAGTGTATGTTTTTAACTAGTAACTGAAGTTGGTGATTACTAAAAATTGAAAGATTAAAAGGGACTGGAGGAAGTTTTCAGTGACATGGTTTCAGTTAGATATTTGAAGTTATTTTAAAGAGCTTCAAGCAAGTACAAAAGTAAATTCCTTATAACCGTCTTGTTAAACTTTTTACCCACATGCTTATATTCTAATCATGTATATTCCAAATAGAATCTTTATGCTTTATATGACTGTCATATTGAATGAGTTATATTAAACGATTTATATAAATAAATTTGAAAATGCTTTGACACGTTGGTTGCCGATCACATGATTTCACTCGTGCCTGTGATTCATCTCTATCTAAAGGTGCGATCCCATAGCATGTGACTTGGTGAGTCTGGTCTGAAGTTTATTATACTTGGCAGTTTTGGAATGTAAAGACTCATTAGTGCTCTAGATGATTTGAACCTTCCTGTGAAATGTCAATAAATGTTTGAACATCAAAAGTTTTGTAGATCGCCATGGGAACAAGGCTTAATTCAATGTCCCTTCTTTACTGTAGTTAAGAGATAGTGAAGAATGGGTCTTCTAATTGGATAGAAGGTCCAAGTGTCCGCATTGCCTGAATATGGGTGACCCGGCAGTCAACGTGTTATTGGTTTGCACTCTATAGAAATCCAAACTGCTCAAGAGATTTTCTTCAAATTTTGTTGACAAATATTATAAAGCACATGGAAGGTTTTGTGACAGTTAATTAAATAGTTAATTTTTTATTAATTAAAAACTGTATTTTCATGTATAGAAAGTATTATTTTATCCTTAATGTTGCCATTCCTACCGAATAAAAATATTATAGATATTTTAAATTGTTTTATTTGCCTGTGAGAATGTTTAATTAAATTTTGCATCAAAATTATGAATAGTTTATGGGGAAAAAAGTAACTTTCAGGTATAAATTTTTAAAAATCATTTGGTACAGTCTAATTTTTTTTGAGAAAGTACCAAGATTTAAAAATTAAAAATGAAGTTGCAAATGATAAGAGATTTTGTGTATAATAATATTTTATATAAAAGTTTATTTTACATTAAAAATTGTATCTATTTATTTTAGCAATTATTGCACTATGGCATTCTGTTGAGTGCTAATATAAAGTATATTTTTTCTGATGTTTACACCCGTACGCTGTCAACAACTGGTTTGATTGCTAATTAGATAATTTTTATTGGAAATTATTGAACTTCAAATTAATTTATTGGACATATTAAAAACTTCTACTGTCTTTAAGTGATTGGTGTTTAAGTGCTGGTTCAGTTTTTTTTTTTTTTGCGGACCTGCCAACTCTCCCGCTTCTGGCGGGAATCTCCATCTTTTTAACATTTTCTCGAGATTCTCACCGATTTCCTCCTGCTTTTTAGTATTTTCGAGAAATCTGAACAAATAAATAGTAATAATTTTTTAAAAAGCAGTAAAAGAAAAATCCAGCGCTCACTGTGACCACATTCTCCTCAATTTTCGAATGCGTGACATCATTCTGCTATGGATTCTTCATTAGTTCTCTGCCGCAGTATCAGGTCCAGGCTTGTTGACTAGTGACTATCACCATGGGTTTTCGGCGCATGCGCTGCTTTGACTGTTTAGCGCGCTAGGGAGGAAACAGGGAGAATTTGTCTCTTCTGCCGATCTTGTGTTGTGTTAGGGTTATCGCAGAAATTTTTTTGTTGTGCGTGCATTTCTTTTTCCACTAAACCAGATCTCATGTCATCGAAAGAATCCAAGAAGAAATACGAGACTGTATTTACCAAGGCCAATTCCAAGGAATATTCGTTTATTATCGCTTCGAAAATAGATCAATCGTATGCATTTTGTATCATTTGTACGTGTGATTTTTCATTTGCTTCCGGCAAAATCTGTAACAACTTTTTCTAAGGAGTAAAAGTACATTAGCATGTAATTTCTAAATGGGACTTATTTGTAAGTAGACTAAACTGTAAATATGAAAAAAACTAATCAAAAAATATATATATATGAAGAAATGTAAATCCATAAATTTAAGCTCTGAAGTACAATATATATATATTTATATAAGTCAATAATTTATATTCGTAATTGTTGGCTTTTTGATTGACATTCGTAATACTTCTTGTAAGATTAAACAAACATTTATTAGAACATTAAAAAACTATTACATTCTGTATCTGCATACACCGTAACTTCGTTCAACCGTACTTGTACTCATCTCGTCTCTCATTTTTAAAACAAATTCAAAGTAGATCAACATCTGACTGTTGCCACTTATCTGGTATCATACATTGTTATAAAAATAAATTGAAGTCATGCTTTTATCAGGCAATAATATTAAATATGCTTACATAATACTGTCTAGATATAAAATATGTATGCAAGAGTGAGGACTAAAAAAGTTGTCTTTTAAAAAAACTGATCAGATTATTTCAAAACCCAGCTAAGCAATTTTTAAAAATCAATACGTTTTCGTTTATTTTGTAAAAAAAAATTTTGAGAAAAATATAGCCAAAATAAAAGATTGTCTCATTACGCCCTCTCCACCTTACTTGTACATAAGTTAAATAAAGTCAAATGTTGGCCCTGCTGTGCATTTGTGATCGTGTATGTATAATTGAAAATGTCTCCTTTTTCAAATCTGGAGGTTGGCAGGTCTGCAGATGTGTACTTTTATTATAGAACTATGATAATATGCCAGATTGGATCAGAACTATGTTAATTATTTCAATTTTAAGTTATAGTGTAGGGTCAGGTGGGGTAAAGTGGTCATGCATCAAATATAAAGCTATAGCTTCGTAGTGAATACAGTAAATTCTCGACTATCCGGCATTTAAGTATCCGGAAAGCTCAACTAACCGGAAAAATTAGAAAATCAGTATTTCTAAAAATTTTGCACCCGCCCGCGCCGTTCCATTCATGCGGACATCATATTTCTGGAATGCAGCTTCCGCTACGCACGGAGGGGCGTAGAAAGGGGGGGAAAAGCAATATACAGTACTGTGACATACACAGATTTATTTTATGGGGGGGTCAAAATGAAAAGTGAGAACCAAATAAAAATAATAATAGAAGGTCCTCACCTTTTGTCGGAAAACGAGATCGGCAACCAAAAAAAATGTAAAGGGACAGAATCGGTAAAAAAACTCATGGGGGGGGGTTACTCCAGATTGGTAAGTCTCTTTCTTTTCCTTTATTTATTTATTCTCCGAATACCAGCAGATGTTGATTCCGATTACCTAATATCACATGCGGGAGAATTGGAGGCTAGCGTATTGCGCAATAACCCTTGCGATTTTTTAAAAGGTAATTAATTAGTTTTGATATTCAATCTGGGATTTGTTTATGATCACTTAAAAGAGTTTTATTATGCTTGCTGATGAGTAGAATATTTTTCAGTTTCGTCGGCTATTTTTATATTTTTACAATCTATAAATTTACGGTAAAAATTCGGCTACAGTTCATTCTTTTTTTTTCATCATCAATGTTAAATTAAAATCTTCGTAATATGTTTTGTAAATACAGTGTTATGGAAGATACAGAAGTATTCTTAAAAATTATATTTAATTAACATTTCAAAGAGACAAAACAAATTATTTGGCCGAAAAAATCTTTTTAAAAAAGGCTACAATCTACCCCCCCCCCCCCCCCATTTTTCCCGTCACACTCAACTATCCGGAAATCGGTATTTCCCGAGCATGCCGGTTAGTTAAGCTTTTACTGTACTTTGTTTAATGTAACTTATTTTAATTTAGCATTTAATAGTTACGAACTAAGTTTAACATTTAAAATTATACTAATTGCAACACTTTAGTTGGAGAAAACAACCATTTTGTTGGTTTATGCATTAGTTTGAAGTTGGAACACCTAATTTCGCTCCTACATTTTGTTTAACTAAGTTTTCATGAGATTGACTGTGCAGCAAGCACCACACAGATCGCAAGAATACTTCCTCATTAACAGATAAGCTGGATTTATTACAGATAGTATTTTATAGTAGTTTAAGTAAGATGGGGTAAAGTGGTCATACGGATAGGCTTAACGCACATCACTGTTTTAAAATCACTTAAGCTTAATTTGTAAGACAAATGTTACTTAAATATTAATTTAATTAAAGATATGTCCAGTCATTAAACGTTGGAGTATTTCCCCCTTCGATAAAAGCTTGGAAAGAGATCTTTGAAAGAAATGATCCAGGGAAAGTGATTGCAGAATGTTTCATAAAGTGTTTTCCCAACCCCCCCCCCCCACCTTCTTTTTAAAGCTAGTGGGCTGTCTTTGTCCAGAAAATGCAATCCGTGGCTTTTAAAGTAGTGGACTGTTTCCCATTAATAAGTACGAAGTAGTGAACCATATTGTAATATCTGAAACAGATATTCAGCTTAACCTAGTTGAGTCTACTGTCAGTTTGAATGGAGATTGAGAACCTGAACCATCTCGTATGGATAGTTTAAATTTGGAACATAGAGGAATTTCAGGTGTAGCTGATAACATAGCTTAACTTCTAAAAGATTTGAAACCAGCTGTTTCAACTATACATAAAGTGGCCGGCCATACAAAATTCAAGAGAAAACGAGTCCAAGCAAAAAAGGTGTAGTTTTGACTGAAGAAATAGTAATAAAATAACGACAAAAAGAATGAGATGCAAGAAAGCAGTTAAAAACGTGCGAAGAAAAACCTAATAAAAAGCAGAGAATGCCTTTTATTCAGTCAAGTGAGTCCACAATTGCAGATAATCAGTTATCACAAAATATTTCTGTGGAATATTGGCAAAATATGAAGGGAGAAAATCAACCGCAGACCTTATTGGGCAGATTTTTGATAAAACAGAAGATTTATTGTCAATAAAGTAACTGGAGAGTATTACACTTTCCTGGAAATTATGACATTGATGAAATAGACTCGGATATCCTTAAAATTCTTGATAAGTTAACTTTTGATTGTAGAACATTATAAATAGATCAAATAAACTGATTTTCTTTTAAAACTGAAGGTATTTGAGCATTTTTAAATATTAAAAAAATGTCTGCTTACACTTAATACTATTTTATGCTTATTACGTAATTATGACCATTTTACCCCATGTAAAGTGGTCATAAAAACATAGCAAAAAGGTGTGAAATTGTTTAACTCGGTTATTTTTTCCCCTAAATTTTAATGCAATGTGTTCTTCAATTATGTAATGTAAAATAACAACCAAAAATGTGAAGTATTTCAACAATTTCTTATATTTATGATCCACCTATGTTGAAAAATGTGGATTTTATGACCACTTGACCCTACCTGACCCTATTCTTTAGGTGCAGAACTATTTTAAATTCAATACTCAACAAAGAAATCCGATATTCATCCAAAGTTTGCTCTGGATACCTTTTGCACCAAAAATTTGAATCAGTACCAGCCTAAGTAAATAAAATTAATTAAAAAAGTAAATAAAATTAATTAAAAACATTTAAAAAAATTGGATATGACATGAAAAAATAGTCATCAAAAGCAGAAAAAAAAATGTTTAAGATCTTTAAAATATGTAGCATGTATAGCAAAATGGAAATTGATTTAGCTCTCATCGAAAAGTTGAGTTTTGGCCTTAGGGGCCGTTCAAATATTACGTAAGCACCCAAGGGGGGGGGGAGGGGGTTTGCGATTTGCTTATTTTTGCTGACAAGGGGGGAGGGGGAGTATGAGTGATGCTTACGTAAGACATTGAAATCACTTTATTTCCGAAAATCTCTTGTAACTTGCACAAATAATTTAATTTAAAAAAATTAAATTTGAAAAAAAAAGTTAAATTTGGCAAAAGAAAAATAAACTTGAATTTGTAAGCTTAAACTTGAAATTGTAAGGAAATTAAACATACATTTTTTTTCCATTTTAAGCCTAGTTAGAGTTTTTATTTGAATTAAGTCCTAAAATTTTTAAAATTAGATTATTACTGTTATACGTTTTGTAAAAAAAAAAAAAAAGAACAGGGGGGGGGGGGTTGCAGTATCTTACGTAATTATAAGAGGGGTTTACGATTGCTTATTTTTTGCTGACAAGGGGAGGGGGGGTCAAAAAATACCAAAAACATGCTTACGTAATATTTGAACGGCCCCTTAGCATGAATTTGATGGAAGGCAGGAATATATAACTTTTCAAAGTAGTGGAAAGGATTAATACTATTTTGTAAACTATGATAATTTCTATTATACAAACTCGGATGCAGCAGGAGGCTCAATGTTAGAGGATTCAAACATATTCGATGTTCATTTTCACTTCCAGCTCTGAACTATCAAGTGCACCACCATTCTCTGCCACTCGCCATTTAGCCTCGATATCTGTCATTGAGGTATTTCTAGCATTTTTATATAAATTTCAAGAACTTTGCCTTGCTTATAGGTGACAAAATCACTTTTTATACAAATTTGCAAAAAATTTTCTCCTCTGACATTTGGCGTGGGAGCCTCAAATGCGTGTCGGTCCTCTCCTTGCCTTAAACTTTGGCCCGTGAATATTCGTGTAAAGACTGCCTTCAATACTTCAATAACAGAAAAATGGGGGGAGGGGCTACAGCTCTTAATAACTTCTTTTGGATGAAAGTAAATAACGATTTAAAATAAATAACACATAGAATTTATGATCGTAAAGAATAAATGTATGGATATATACAGTGAAACCTCTTCGAACGGCCACCCCTCTTAACGGCCAATTTTTCGTGGCACGGATTTTTCGGCCCATAGACCTAATGTTAAAATAACCCCTAGCAACGGCCACCCAACCCCTCTGAACGGCTGCTAGGTGGATTCGCCCATCCCATTTAACAAAAGCATTGGTTAGAGATTTACTTTTTAAACTGAAAAACGAACTTGAAAAAATGGTTTTTTTCCGAGAAGGGCAAAAACTTAAAACAGTCACAAGTTGTATCCTTTTTTTTCAAAAAATGTGAAAAATTATTAAATAAAGTACTATTTTCTCTTTAGATAAGTCTCAAACTTCATTTTAAATAAGAAATATGTGTCAGACTTGTTTATATTATCAGTTATAATTAACAAGATTTATCAAAGATATTAACTATAAATTAATTGGTCAAAAATTAATTAAAACTCTTTGTAATATATAGAATGGAGCATATGCAGCTATTTCTAATATAATACAGAAACAAATAATAGAAACATAAATTAAAAGGTAAAAAAAGAAAAAGTATAAAAAAGATACAGCAGATTTAAACAAAATACAATAACAATACACCTTTTTGCGTGCTCAACGCAACAGCATCAAGTTAGTTGTTTATATTATGTATTATAGCAATTATCTTGTAATTGTAACGAAAACCCTTCAGAGCGGTCACCCCCTCCGAGCGGCCAATTTTTCTCTGAACGGAGGGGTGGCCACTCAGAGAGGTTTCACTGTATACAAGTATTTACGAATTTCATAATGATTCTAAACTCCCTGTTATTTTAATTACATTACAATTTCGGTGCCTTGAATGCGAAATATTGTAAATATTGGTTTGTCAATTTCTGAAGTAACGTGAGGCTTATGGTTCCTCCTATTTATTTTCTTAAAACCAAACTAGGAGAATATTAAGCCACGCACCATTCTCCAAATTTTCCAATTAATTAATGTAAGCAGAAGAATGAGATAAATGTGTAAAAATCCCTAGGTTTGTATAATATTTGCAATTTTTTCCCTTATTACAAAAATATGTCATGTCTTTATTTTTATCAGGGCCGGCTTATCAAATGGGTAAAATAGGTAACTGCCTGGGGCCTCACAATTTTAGGGGGTCCCAAGATCTCGAGATTGTTTTCTATTTTTAGAGTAAGTTAATTTTTTCTTTTATTTGATTTTCAAGCGCCATATACTCCAATGTGATCAACTTTTAATCATGTATCATTTAAATTTCAGAACATTTTACTTTAGATTGTTTTTTCATGTTCTCAAATTCGCTAATATATCAGTACAGTCGTTTATTTATTATTTTTTTTCATTGGCTAATTGACTTACAAGTCCCCGACCCTGGTATACCTTGTATGAGAGAATTTATATTGTGTTTAAAATGCTGTAATGTTTTTACCATTTTATTTAAAAGAATTTTTAATTTTTTTCATTTTAGAAATGAAACCAACTCTCTTAGAGGCGACCCGGAATTAAATGTTTTATGATTTCAGTTTATCGTAATATTTGCTACTTAAAAACTCCTTATATATAAATGAAATTAAAATCAATAAAAAATATCTGGTTTTGGATATTGGGGAGAGTAAAGGGGCAAGTAACTTGCATTGCCTAAGGGCCCCTACAGGGCTTAATCCGGCCCTGATTGTTATCATTTTTTCGGATGCCAATTTATTTGTTTTACACGCGACGTTTGAAACATTTTTATTCCTGTATTTGTTCAGAAATATTTCTGAAAATAATATTCTTTCGTTCTTGAAATTAAGTCTTGCGGTTAGTTCATGTAATTTATACCTCTCTCTTTTTCTTCTTTTGGACCTTGTTCCATTAAATATTACCTTTGATTGCCCCAATTCTTTCCAGGCGGCATCTTGGACAAGAATTAATTTTCTAATATTAAAAGTTTTTATACACACACTTAATTTAATTCGAAATGATTCCTTATTTTTTTGTCATTTAGTATGGATCTTATGCAAACATAATGCCTTATAGATTCATACAAAGACAGTAACCACAATCAGACTTCGTTGTTATTTCACTTATATTTCATTCTAACGTGAATTTTTTTACAAGGGGAAAGAATTCAAACTGAAATGAAATATCGCGAAAATTAAGTTGACAAATACGAGATTTTCATTATTTGTTAAACCTTGTATTAGCTAAAAGTGGTCAAATTAACTATAACTTTTTATGTTGCGTCTGTAGAAATATGCAGCATCCTGATTCACGTAGAAGGTAACCGCACAATTTTTGTTAATTTCTCACTAGTTAGTAAGAAGAAAAAAAAAAAAAAAAACCGTCAGATTTTGGCTAAATCATCTTATTTGATTTCTGATGGAAATGCACAGCGGTTTTGGCAACTAGATGATGGGTATGGGCTAGACAAATGGAGGCATCTTTACTGCTCATGGTATTTATACTTGTATGCGTATACAGACTACAAAGATAGGATGATGGTTCTAATTCCATTTGTTCTAGCATATCTAAACAAGTCCATGCGTCAAGGACTCGTAATCAAAGGGAAGCATGGCATCCTTTGCTTGCCAAAGCGGATTTGAAGCATCTGAGGTAATCAAAAATGATTACCCCCTCCCTGGCTTGGCATCAACTTCTGAATTACCGGGTCGCCGCGATAATAACATGAGTACTGTGGTCAATCACAAAATGGATATCATAAGCCCATGCACAGGAGTGGCGTTAGAGTCCGTCCTTTGGGGGGGGGGGACGCCCGCCTGTACAAGGGGGGGGGGGTAATGATGACCCTCTTAAATTTTCGGCAGATCTTTATTTATCTACTAGTTGAATGACCCTTTGCGTGAACGGGGTACAAAAATTTGCTCCTATGGGGTGCCACCCCTCTGGCGCTTCCGAAGGATGTACGCCCCGTCATCGAAAATAAGACCAACCCACCACCATTGCTGCAGCCCCTGGGGAAACGAGAACCTGGCTACTTATATGGCAACTTCTCATCCACGTCCTCGTGGTACCCCCCTCCCCCGATGGAATGAGCATCTGAGGTAAAAGATAAAAATAAATAATGGATATGTATAACCTTTATTAAAATAAATTTAGGCTGTGCTATTTTTTATATACCTAGGCCTCTGTAAATGAAGCATAGGTCTAAAAATAAATTCCAAATTTTTCTCAAATCGGTAAAGTATTGACTTCACGAGTCAGTTATTTGATTTCCTAGTTTAACGTCCAGTTATCTGATGCTGTTCGGTAATAGACTTCGTAATTTTGAATCTTGGTCTTAGAATGCAGCATCATAATTTTTCGCTTAACGTTTTGAGAAATAAACTATATCTCAAAATATGCTTAACTGCATCGAATTAAAGTATTTTAATAATAAAATATATTTCTGGAGATGAATTAAATGAATAAAATATATTTCTGGTATGAATTGCTTATGGAATGGAATAACAGCGTTAAAAGTTACATCTTCTCTATTTTGAATCAAATTCGCACATTATAGTAATTTTTGTATTTAATTTATTTGTGTCCATGTGTTTTACTACTTTTAGAAAAAAACTGGGATGAAAAACTATAAACGGTTTCCGTTCGGGACCGACAAGTTTATGTGTTCAGAGACCCTTGGGGGTCACCTTTGAAGTCAGACCGTTATAACAATCTCGAGATTACCGACAATTTTGCATACAGATTCGCAATAGTTTCGAATCAAAGTGTTTTCAATTTAACCAGTTCATAAACATCAATCATTTTGAACAAAAACAACTTGTTTGGAAACAATGGAATTGATTGCTGCTCATTAAAATTTTACAATATTTGGATTTAATAATTTCGAAAAACAGCAATACTTCCGTTTATCTTCCAGTGAGCAGAATATGATGTGGAAGGACTACCAAGATTCAAACTTCTTTATTTTCTTTCAACCCTTGTTTAATCATGCATGCGCTCAGAGTAATTACAACGCCGTCACCTCCGATGGTCTTATTTGTTCTGCTATTTTAAGCGCAAATCGACTGTTGAGATGAATGGTCCGAAGATTAAACACTCGAGAAATCGAAGTTTCGAATTGAACCATCTGCGTGAATCATTCCGAAGATCTCAGTTTCGTCTTTCCTAAGTGTAATATGACAGTTTTATTCTTTTTGAGAAGAAATCACAGTTTTTAGAAATTACCCTTCTAGAATTGGTATGTCAAACCTGATGGACTCTGTGGATGGGAAAAAAGGTAAAACACTTTGAAATATCTTAGTAGATTCAGAGGTTCATGTGTTGTAAAGACTAAGGGGTCTATTCTGGTACCCCCGGTTGGGGTTGAGGCAATCCTTTTCCGTTGTTAAAGTGCAGGAGAAAAAAGTGACGTCTCCCAACCCAACCGGGGGTACCAAAATAGACCCGTAACAAATTGTCGTTTAACAAACAACACCGCATATCTCAATTTTTTGAAATTTCAAAGGGGTAGAAAATACTCAATTTTTTGCAACCAATAACGAACATTTCTGATTTTTTTTTTAACAAATGAACTAAAGATAAGACCGCATGGTTTTACCAGATGTGAAAAAAAATTTCAGAAATGTTCGTTATTTGTTGCGAAAAATTGAGTATTTTCTTCCTCTTTGAAATTTCAAAAAATTATGATAGGTGGTGTTGTATGTTAAGGGATGAAATGATAAGTTAGTGTTATTTTTATAGAATATGGTGTGTTGTCTATTTTTTTTGACATTTTTAGCTTTCTGGAATTAATTTTTGCTTATTGCTATCTATAAAAAATAATGCTGGAAATATTTAATTTTTGAAATGCTCGTGGAAAACGGGCATTGCATGTTAAAAGTAAACAACCTCTAAATTTATTATTCATGTTTGAAAATGTTAATAATTTTTTTTTAAAAACTGAATTCGCTGTTGTGCAGTAATTCAAGACAAGATTATTATGACATGGAAACAAACCACCGAAACATATTAACTGACAATAATAGGACAGCATAGATATTCTTAATCCGAATACTGAGCAATAATTTTAACTTTAACTACTTCAGCCAGTCAGTCATCATATTTAATTATGCACCAACCGTTTAATATAAGTCTTCGTATTGTTATCTCGTAATAGCATGTGTGTGTTATCTTGTAAACCACGTTGTTTGAAAATATATTTGTGAAAGGTTCCATCGTTTGATATTTATAAATCAAATATTTTCTTATGGAAGTTTAAGAGCGGAATGTATGAAAACAAGCTTTGTTATTTTGAATCTTTTTGTTAGAATTTTAAACATTTTTATTCATTTAAGCTTTTCGTTGTGTTTTGTTGACGACGCGTCTTTACTGATCAATTCCAAAACAGAATGATAACAAAAATATCTTCACGGGCAGCTTAGATTTGATTTTTGTTTCTTGCACGCAGTGCATAAGATCAGTAACTCAAAACAATGCTTCTTATCCAAGTGTTATTTTATTTAGCTGTATAGACAGTGAATATTATTTTAGACCAAGTATTCGTTACTTTTTAGAATTTCTTTTTTCATACTATTACATTTCTATTTTTGATTATTTTCAACTTATCCAGATCTTCCTCGTTTTCTTATTGCTTATTTAACCTGAAAATTTCCTATTAGAGCATAAAATCACTTTATACATTTCTCTCTTGCTATCATTCGTAGCTGTTATATTTAACTAGCATATAGCCCTACACTGCACGATTTACTTTATTTTGAGCTAGCCGCCTTCGGCGACCAGCTTGTTCGTCGGGAAGATAATTGCTTGTGGGAGACATAAAAGGAACAATGTTATCTATACTTATAAAAGGCAATGTTTGTGTGCGATGTCCAGACGAATCTATTGCACTTGCAGCCTTGAAATTTGGCACACAGGTAGTCTTAATGGTGACTCAATGCACCTCGAAGCCGAAATTTTAAAATTTAATTTAAAAATTTTTTTTATTTAATGTTTTGTGTTGCTTTGGGTGATTTTTCACACTCATTTCTCAATAGTATGGTTTCGGATAACTGCATGACATAAATAGATACACCATCGGAAAGAGCACGCGATTTCCGTTTTAATGAAGTTAGTTTTGAATTTCTAACGTAATTTACTGAATTTTGAAAATTTTTTAGAAAATAGTCACTTTTATGGTCATTTTTTATTCGGATTTCTTGAAATTCTCGCATCCGCCTGTCTAATAACGCTGTCATTTTCAATATTTTTCAACTTATAACTGAACGTTTATGTCGGAATTAAAACAAGAACCGGTAAAATACCTTTTCCCGTTTTTTTTAAATTAATTTTTCCCTGAAAAGTACAAACAGTGTTTTTGATAGCGACCGTTCCCAACGAGACCCACCCAGAGATTCCCCGACTGCATTGTTGCAATTTTATTGGCTGGTTACGTGACCTTCCTTTTTCGCGGCAGCTGACGTCATTACTTTCGCGTTTTACGAGGAGATGATTTATTTACTCAATGACTTCGATTATTATTTTGAAAAGCGTGTCTTAACTTATTTCTTTGCCTTTCATACTTTGCTTGGGGTGCAATAAATATCATATTGCAATTTTTTAACATTGTTTTGGATTAACGATACTCGGTCGAGAGCAGTGGCGAATCCAGGGGGGGGGGGGGCTATCGGGCTACAGCCCCCCCAGAGCCAAGCCAGAATTCCTGATATTATTTAAAATCATTATAACTGTTTTTTCTTCATTTCCCTCTTTAAAAAAATAAAAAGTTTCAACATTGCTTTCTGGCTTTACAGGCTCGAAAATTTTCCTATTTTTGTAGTCATTCCACTTGTACTTGTAGCTTTGACGCTGTCGAAGACATTTTTTGGCTAGTTATTTCATTGCAATTTTTATTAAATTATCGAAAGTATTGTATTGTTCTTTATGATTCTTATTGTCAGGCGAGTCAAGTCTGTAAAGTTAAAGAGTTTTGGTTTACTTTAGCCTTGAGGTTTGACATTCGTCACGAAGTTACAAAATTTTTATGACCTTAGCCCCCCCCCCGACCCGAATCCTAGATTCGCCACTGGTCGAGAGTAAAAAGAAGCAGACAAACTCAATAATATATATATATTTCTGTTTTGATTTCGTTTTTGAAACTTTCATTTATGTAATTGTATGTGGGCTTTTTTTTTTACTTTATTGAATTCCTGATTCCACGGGCAGCGCCGTGCGCGTACTGCTAGTATAAATAATATAGTGTTCATCAGTATTACTTTATTGAGGGAATATTTATAAAGGTAAACCTGGAGTTTACGGTACGCACCTACTTCTCGCCAATTTTTCTTGGCGCAGTTTCATGTGCGAACGTCAAATACCGTTTTGGATGTGCAGTGCGCTTTTTATTGCTCTCTTGCGCATGCGTCACCTGAAAACGAGAGATTGAGCACGCAATGCCTGCGGCATTTCAAATGTGTACTGGACAAATTTTTTTAACTTAAAAAAACACCCGCGGCTTCGCTTTCAGCATAACGGAATAATCGTAGCTTCGCTTATTCATTGAGAAACGAAACACGCAGAATAACATACACGGTACTAAACCGATATTCCATCCGAAGAATTCCAAACGAAGTTTTATTCAAATTCGAATTTATCGACCAATTGCATGGAAGAGTTGAACAAAACAGTCCTATCGAAACGTGGCGCAATATAGCCTGGTAAGCAAAACACCGATGAAAAGATAAATTTGTGCGCATGCGCGCTTGTCACTCGTTAAAAACATCTAGACTCATCCAAAACAAATGTTCTCTCATAGCCGTTCTTGGCGGCAAAGATTTGGCGATCCTAAGAAGAACGAAGTAAGTGCGTACCGTAAACTCCAGGTTAACCTTTCTAAATTCTAATTAAATGATTCGTAAATTAATAGTATAAAAAATTTCTTTCATTTGAATATACAATATTCTTTTTTACATCGTTAGCTCGTTTTTAGGTATCTTAAGAATCCTGTACGTAAAAATTTTATACTATTAACTGTCTTTCGATAAATCACCTATACACCCAACCCAGAAGAGGTGAGATAGACTTCACTTCTCATTACAATATATTTACTCGAACAATGTGGGAGTCATAGTTGAACTAAAATTTCTACAATTGAAATGTCTAAAGCAAATGATGAAATATGTTTCATGAAGATTGCTGCAGTTGTTCTAAATAAACATTTCTACATGCCTTAGTGGTAGTTAGCATCTTAAGGGGTTGATTAAAGAAGATTTAAATCCCACCATATTTTTCGTTCGACAAGCTGAAACATGTGAATCAAGTTTCATTTCGATCGGTCCATTTGTTATATTTATTTTAATAACTACCCTGAGAGATTCGATAAGGGCTTACTTATCCCTACAGTATCTTTAGTCAACATTTGAGAAACATAAAGAAGTTTAATCAAAATTACCCAGCCGTTTTAAATTTCATGTCAATCGACCCATTTGTTGCCTATATTTCAGCAATTTTTCTCCACTATCGTGAGGGAATATCCTATATTTATCCCTTCAGTATTTTTAGTCGGCTAAAAGGAACCTGTACCACGTTTCATTAAAATCGTCCCGGCCGCCTGGAGGTGATGTTGGAAAGAACTTGCATACTCACGTTAAGTTTTATACAGATTACAGATGTATAAATCTACAAAAAAAGAAATGTAATTGTGTGCATATATTGTACAAAAATATCAAAAAAGTCTTAAGATAAATATTTTCTCTTTCTGGAGATCTTCACGGGTCAAGCTCAGTTCTCACGATTTTAATGGACCTTATGCACCGTCTGTGTTCGAGAGTATAAAAAAACAGATGTGGAGGAATAAACAAAACGATCGGCCTATAAGCGACTCAGAAATAAAAGCAGTTCTGAGTCAGCTGTTTAAGACTGACCAATGGCTGCCTCCGGTAGGTCACGTGTCGGAGGATGTGACGTCACATGCATAAGGTCCATTCCTGCATTGCGAAAGGCCGCGTTGGCCTAGTGGTAAGGTGTCGGCTTCGGAACCCGGAGGGTTTCCAGGTTCGAAACCTGATTCCACTGAAAATCCGTCGTGTATATGGCCTGTTCCACGTTAAATCATACGTAGGGGGTCAAACGTCCTCCCGCTTGTGTGATGCGGAAGTTTGGAGAGGGGGTGTCGTCCTCGTCATCTGACCTCGGTTCAAAATTACGAGGTCCGTCCCAAAATAGCCTTCGTTTTGCTTTAATGTAACTAAATTCCTGCATTGCAATTTTGGAAGCAGCTGCTTTGATTGCTGCCTTGATTAAGAAGAATGATTTTCATTTGAATACATTTTTACATAGTATACAACTTCACGGTATGTTTTGATTTACTGTTTTGTTTAATTAAAACCTCGTTTTGAAGCCAAAGTGGACTTTCTTTCAGTAGTTTGAATGTTCTAAACTTGATTTAGAAAATGTTAGACTCAATGAGCATCAGTCTATACTTATAAAAGACAATAATTGCGTGCGTGCGATGTCCAGACGAATCTACAGCACTCACAGCCTTGAAATTTAGCACACAGGTAGTCGTAATGGTGAATCAATACAACTAGAAGCCGGAATTTTAAAATTTAATCTAGAATTTTTATTTAATGCTTTGTGTAGTTTTGGGTAATTTTTGGCACGTTTATGGCTGTAGTATCTTTTCTAATGATCGTTGAAAAACAATCAATGCACCATCGGATAGAACAAACAATTTTTGTTCTAATGAAGTTTGTTTTGAATTTTTTTGAGAAATTTTTAAATAATAGTCACTTTTTATTCATATTTTTAACTTTCAATTCTTATTTTCTTGCATCCGACGTTCTAATAACGCTATCATTTTCAATTTTTTTAGGTATAAACTGGAATATTTATCCCTGTTTTAAAACAAGAATGGTTAAAATGTCTTTTTTCCCCGATTTTCTATGAATTTTTTTATTGATCAATCCAAAACATTTTCTCTCCCATATCCGAAGCGACAAAGCTTTCGTCCGACCAAGGTTACTCTGAGTTCCCAGAATGCATTTCAACTATCAGATTGGCTGGCGGTATCAAGCGAAAGTCACGTCATATTCTCAATCATTTTATTGCGTCAGCTAATCTTAATTACTTCATTTTACTGATCCAAGAATCATTTGATTTATACTTTTGATAGTCGCGCATATATGCTGATATCTTTAGTTAAAAGAAAGTTCCTGCATGTACTTTAACTAAAAATCGAGGGCGATATATATATGTTTGTGTGTATGTGTTTTGATTTCGTTTGAAAAACTTTGGGCTTCTTTTATTTTGCTGTACTTACTTTCGTACTGCTAGTAGTTCGTGCGCGTACTGCTAGTAGTTCATACCCAATGACTACCGATTACTTAGTTTAGTTAGATAAACCTGCCGTTTGTCGCCATCATATTCATCCATAAATGGTCGCAATGTATGTCACGGATTTAAATCTACTTTAATCCGATTCTGATAATTTTCTCCTTATATATATAATAATTGGTCCCAACGAAAGTACAAAGAGTAAAGAAAATTTCAAACTGTAAGGTGTTAAAAGCAGCTAATAGATGCAGACTGCATGCGTATCTATTGGATATTGAGACCAACGGAAAGTTAACGTTTTGTTTTGAGGCAACCCGAGGGCTATTCCAAAATAGTACTCTAATCCCCCTATTTTTGAATATTTTTATTTAATACTGAATTATGGTAAAATGACAAAAACGACATCTGAGCTGTCATTTCCTCTTCGAACTTCTTTTGGAGTCAACGTTTGGCCATCGGTTGCAGATTTAGAGTGTACAAGACCCACATGGGCGGCGTATCTTTGGTGCAATTATGTTTCAAACCGGTTCCGAATTCGAGACTTACCAACAGGTCACCGAGTTTCGGTTGAATCGGTTGTCGTCGAACCCACGATCCTCCGATTCCGAAGCCAGCTCTATTCGGATACTTATTTGCTTAATATAATATTTTCTTTCAGTAGGAAACGGAGACGAACTTTAATATTTTATTCACATTTTTATTTTCTACCACTAGTAAATTATTTATGGTATCAAACAATTTTAAACATCAAACGCCAGGCTTTTATATAACCGCTATTCAGATGCAACTCTTTCAAACGGGTCCAAATACCTTTACAATGAAACGGACTGTTATTTATATGCAACGCTTGTAGTATAAGATGAATCTATTAGCCCGAGGAAGTCGTGGGATGCAGCAGATGAACTTCCAACCTGTGTAAATCGCGGGCTACGCATCTGGAAGGTTAATCAGCTAGTTATATTTGGACTGGCATAATAAAGTTAAAAGAGTGTTTCTTGTTTTTCGTGTTCAAATCTCGGGAGCGCCAGGACATCGTGGAATTCAAGAAATGGGCGATGATCTCCTAGACCAGAGGTTCCCAACATATGGTACGCGTGCTCTTGGAGGTACGCGAACTCAAAGTTGATAATGGTATACACAAGAAAACACAAGGGATTAAAAATATTACAGAATTTTGTTTCCCCATGTTCGTGTAAAAAGTGAAAGTTGTGCAAGTCCTAAAACTACCCTCAAAATAAGAAAGAAAAAAAAGCAAAAAAAAGTGTAATTTTTAGCAATTGTTATAAAGTTAAAGCGAAATTATTTTAATACTGATTTCATCTGTTTCAACGTTGAACTATTACTATTGTAAAAATGCAATAACATGTAAAATCAAAAATAAGTCGTTAAAAGTCGTAATACGGTCGTTTTCATTCGTCTAAGAAGTCGTATAATACTTGATGGTTATGGATTCTTCGTAATTTTTGTGTTAAATTATAAAGCTAATTAATGATTCAATTTTAGTTTATAAGCCTAAAAATGCGATAATTCGATGCCAGTGAATATTACGGGCGCGAGGCTTAAGGGGTTATCACTGACAATCAGCACGTCAGACGACGGTTCGAGATTTTCTTAATTAAACGCCTACCTGCATGCACATAAATCGTATATGTATAATTAGTAGTCAAGATATATAATAAAGATACGATTTTTCTCACTTTTATGATAAATGTTTAATTTTAAAATTTAATTATTGATTTCCATACTATGTAGTATTATACTAGTATTATCTTAATCTTCCAGCGGGCGCGCCTACGCAAATTTTACATGTCGTGCATCGTATTACTTATATATATCGTATTATTTTTCAAAAATAAATGCAACTTTTGTGTTATCGGTATTTATTATCTTATTAGTAAACAAAGATTTTATAAATAAAAATTGCATTCAAATTTATAAAAGAACGATATAAATATGTAATAAGATGCACAATGCAGGTATCTCTTGTATACACGCGCCCGCTGGAAGGTTAAAAAAAGACTTTAAAGTTAATACTTTTAAATGAATTTGCATTAGCATCATTTAATTTGTAACAATCAAAGTTTAGTAAAATTTCGAATACCTATTCGAATACTACACAATATAAAATACGTCTTTTCATTTATAGTACGTCGTTTTACATCAGTCCCCTAGATTACGTATAAACGGTACTTTACTGTGTATATACTACTGAAATAATGTTCATGTCTGGCAGATGACACTTCCTAATTGGGAAATAATTTTCAAGATTCTTTTATAGACGAAGAACCATCACCTGTTTATTGGATTGTAATAAATTACTATGGATTGTAAATTTTATAGAAAGGTCATCTAATTGTGAGTTATTTTAAGTTGGGCTGAAACAGGCGATTGAAGCTTCGTCGAGTTGATGTGATGTGAAAATTAGGGAAGTGGAGTTCCAGTTGAAAAGTCGTCTTCAAAAACATTCTAAGAAAAATTACAAGGATAATTTTCCTTGGATTTCGTGCAGCATACTCTCATACTGCTGTTGCACCCCCTCCCATACACACACATATAAAATTGCAACGGCCAACCGTTGAGAGTGTAATTTTAAAATGAGACCGTTCTTTCTGAAATCAAATTAAAATCCAGTGAAAACTCATCTTGTTATTTAAGATGATTTTCTAAGGTCAATAAATTTCTCATATTGAGAAGTATATCACGAATGAAAATCAAATTTATCCTTTTTTAAGCGTAGAAAATATTTTTTAAAAAAATTGGTTGTTTAGTGTTTCAACGTTTCTTCCCTCGTATTAGGATATGTTCACCTCCTTTTTCCAGGTAATTTTTGAACACTTTGTTTTCACAAGCTTTCCTTTCTTTTTTTTAAACTCCCACATGCAGAAAAAGAAGACAATGTTTTTTATCTCTCACTAAAATTATTAACAAATAGACCTTGAAAGTTAAGCAAGATATTTTTGCTAATTTTCTTATTACTAGTCATCGCATGAAATGAGCACCGTCTTGCCAAAATGTAACAAGCTCTGAACTCTGTCTGATACCGGAGGCGTTTTCTTTTGTTTCGTTTTCCAGCAAAGACCCACGCGAATACATTTTCATGGAAGAAAGATAATTTTTCCGTGAAAATGGATTCGCGTGGGTCTAAAATCTTTAATTTTTTAAAATAAAGATGGTTTTATTATTCTAAATGTGCATGTTTTCTAAATTTAAAGCTGCCACTTGGAAAATTAGAGTATACAAACGTGTTTGAGGGAAAAAAAGATTTTAGTATCAGAAGACGCCCCTTTGTTTCAACTTTCAGCAGCAATTGGTATATATTTTTTCTCTTAAGCTCCCAACCTTGGATAATTTTCATTTTTTTTTCTGTATAAAATCACGGGCTATTTTTAGTCGCTATTTATATTCCCTTATTGAGAATAAGTCCAAACGCTTTTAAAATAATGTTACCATTTATATACATATTATAATTGAGTAACACGACAAACTGCATGGAATAGTTGACACTCAATCTGAATGTTGCCTAAGGCAAAAGGGTTATCACAGCTACAAAATAAAGTTTAGATAATTTTAAGTATAGATCACAAACCTTTTATAACTTAACCCTCCAAGCGGTGCAAACGTCTTTTTAAGTTTTTCATGTTCAATTCAAAAGCAAATAGCTCTTATTTATATGTATATTTTCGTAAACAATCATGGATAAAGTGTTCTTAAGCTTTCAGAGATATAATTAAATGCCAAAAAGATTGATTCATTTACTTCAAAAGCTAAGTTTTCGAACCCGATAGCTAAAAGTTCAAAATAATTGGGCGCTCAGAGGGTTAAATTTGCCTGGTGCGTGTTAAATTTGTTGGAGGTTCAAACGCTCTTTTACTGGTGTGGCGTGGAAATTCGGAGAGAGGGGTGTCGCCCTCATTATTTGGCCATAATTCCAAATTACGAGGTGAGCTTCAAAAATCCTCACAGTTAATACATTTTTGATTGCATTAAAATAATACAATCCGAGAGAAAAATTAAAAATTACAGTTAAAATTAAAATACTTATTATATAAACAACGACAAATTCTAACCTAAACGCCTTCTAAACAATTTATTATTTATTTAAAAAACTGTTACGTATAGAAATTTAATGGATTTTCCTTATGCGGTCATGCATACAATAACAGTTTAGACTAAAACCATAGCAAGCATTTAATTAAACAGATTCCCGTTTCCATATAAGATAATTAGGTTTTATTTCGGGTATGTGAACAATGGATTGGGTTTTGGGCATTTTATAAGGATATCTATATCGAAACTTATCAACCCTTTTCATTCGGAAAAGTAATTAGATTCATAATTATTCACTGAATACCAATGTTCCAATACCAAATTAATTGATTATTTTACGGAAAATTAATCTGCGACTTATTACAACTCAGGAGGTCTTTTTTGAACTATCGAAGTCAAGAAACGTCAATGATGCACAGTCTAGAATGATGCCTAAAAGGCGATATCTTGCAAAGGGTTAATATGTCTTCATATTTAATTAATACAAGATTAACCTGTCAAAAAATTAACGGATTCAACCAGAGAAGAAAGTTTTAAATTACTTCTCACATATAACTTTTGAAAAGCATAAAAAAATGGCACGGATTCGAAAATTTGTTCGAAATAGGGCTCGAGTTACTTTAATTATTGTTTATGGAAATGTTTTATGATCCAAAGAGATACAAATTCTTCCCACGCGTTTGTAATAAGTTATCAGCTGAGACATTATAAACTTCCAAGTTCAGCAGCTTAATTTACTTATTCTTCTAAATATGGCTCCTAATACATGTAATATAAACCTCAATGTTTAATTACAATTTCCTTTTTTAAATATATATAATTACTTTAAATGTTCTGAATTGCCGTCATACCTACACTGAATACATTAGCCAACATATAAAGTTCAAAGTATTTTCTCGAACGACACGAGATTAAAATTTGAATCGAGTCAAAATGAATAAGCAAGCAAGTTCTCGAGACCTGATTAGATTCTACTTTCGTAAATGATTACTCCTGCTTTGCATACAAAAGGGGAAGTCGTTTATTTCAACCAAAGGATTTATGTTGGCGATGGTGTTTTGGTGCGAGTATAAATGACTCTGGAATGAGGTTCTGAAACTGTCTCGAAAGTTAACCCAAAATTACGACATCTACTTAATATTTTAGGAGCGAAATTATTTCAAGATCTTACTATAAAGACTGAATGAAATTGAAATTTAACCCACGTGAGGGTAGTTGGTGGGAAATGGGTTAGTAAAGTCGTTTCATTAATTTACGTATGAGTTGATAGATATCGCTGGACGCAAGGTAATATCTGACGAGTGAAATAACATTCGACTTATTATTCGAATATGGGCTTCTTATTAAAACTCGTTTATTAATACAACAGCAATTACAGAAAGTAACTTAAATGGCACACACAAAAAGAAAAGGAATCCCACCATAAAAGCAATCCTAAATAAAATGTACATTTTTACCTGATTGGCATGGAAACTAATTAAAATTATTAGGTTTAGTATAAGACTTATGGTGTGAAATCAAGTGTTCAAGAAATGTAGTTTTATCACGTGATATTGAATTTTTAAAGGAAGATAACTAATCTTATGCTATCGTATCATTTTTGATGAAATGTGAGGCAACAGTTAGAGGGGAAAATTAAATATAATACAAGCAGTGAAGTTCATTTATTTCCCTTTCAGAGACAAAGAATTAGAGGGGAGCAATTATCCATAATACTAGGAGTGAAGTTCAGTTTGGCTTCCTCTTCTTCAGTGGAAATAATGCAATAAACTCGGGTGGTATGTAGTTGAAAGTCGGGTAAGATGACGAGAAATGTAAGACGACGAACTGAATTTTTTCAAAAAATGAGTCGCTAAATTCAAAGATTTTTTTTGAAAATAAAATAATATAGGGCTTTTCTTTAAAAAACGTGTTCGCGACCCCTTTTGGCGTCGCGAAAAATTTTTACACAAAGTGAAGGGGTCGGAAATAAAAATAGTCTGGTTACCACTGATCTAGACTGACGGATTTGTCTAGAAGATAATCGCCCATTTCTTGAATTCCACGTTGTCCTGCCGCTCCTATGCATCATTCAGAGTGGTTCAGGAAATAACCCACCATGCTTGAAAGAGTTAACTATACAATCTCACTTTCTAGACATAAATTATATTTCAGGTTCACACTATTCACAAGGGGCAAAATATGCAAAAGAAAGACGGAAAAGCAGAATTCAATTGATTGGAGCAGTTGCTGAAGTCGTAAATAATAATAAAAGTGTAAATTCTGCGATTTTTGTAATTGATTTCATTTCTTAATGTTTTAGTCTAAAATTTCGATTGATACTGTTTCGTTTGCTTGATGCTATTTCTTTATATGATTATGTTTGTTTCGTGTTATGTGCAATTTATTACGTTCAAGATGTGTTCTCAAGTAGTTTTATTTGATAATATATGATGATGCATTAAATTGTTGTCTCAGTTCGTCATCTTACCCGACTGTGCGGGTAAGATGACGAAAATGACTTTTTTGTCCTAAGATGAAATTTTTGAGTCTCGAGCTTGAAAATAACAATTTTTAAAAAAACATCACTTTAAAGTAAAGAGTTGCAAGAAGATTTTGCCGAAGTGATTAACTTCCTGCCACGAATATTAAGGCCAGGAAAAATCCTCAAAGATTAAGTTCGTTATCTTACCCAACTTTTCTCCTTACCCCTTTATCTCATGAATAATTTCTGTAAATTCTCGTGCAACAAATTGCACGAGAATTTCTAGTCTACTTATAAATATAAACAAAGCTCTCATTACCGCAGAGAGAAATATACTGATGGACAAATGCTAAGGACCATTTTTATGATTTCGAAAAATTTGGACTTGATAGGAATACAATGGTTCGCAATCAGTTGCGGAGAATCGTGGGACATATAATCGTCAGAACTCACATATTATAGTGAAGATTCAGTCACAAGGACATTTAGGGGACCGACCACAAATTGATGAAGACGAAAATTATTTTGACCACCCCGTTTCACAGAAACCCGTTGTTGAAACTTGAGTCACTAATTTTGTTTGATGTCCATAATATTTACATGTATTTTCGTAAAAATAGCATGAATATTCGAGGAGATACAAAGTTTTTTTTAAAAAATCCTAAATATTTTAAAAATCCCAAATTTAAATATGTATTCAAATTATTTGAAATTACTTACACCCCGAATATGTCGTAATTTGTGACATTAGAATAAAAACTAAGCTGAATTTTGAATAAAAAAAGGCGTACCTTAATTATTTTTCAATATTTGGAAAAAACAACATCTATTTCAGTTCTAAAATTAAAACTTAATTAATTTCCATTTAAATTTTCTTATGAAATGTTATTAATTAAATGCTTTTTGTTATTTTAAGTTTAAAAAAATGTCAATTCTATTTTGCTTATAGCTGTTATGTCAACCAAGAATGGCTTTGGGAAATCATAAGCCAAATTCTTATGTAAAATGATCATCATGTCATGACCATCTTAGCGAATATTTTATTCTCTGAATGATAGTCAATGCCCTCATGACTGATAGTTCTATTAGCGAAAATATTCGCTTTTCAAACGATGAACTATAAACACTTTTGGAATTGAATTATTCAGTTGATTCAGAGGATGGTAGCTTAACTCAAATTAGTATTATACGAAATCAAAACAAACCAACCACGATTCAAAATATCTACCTTTTTCAATTAAAAATTATTATTTGATATTGGCTTGCAAGTTAGAATGATAGTTATTTTGGAAAAAAAAAGATCAATTTTCGAGAGCAAAGGTTAAGTAAAATTTCATATTATAAAATGCATCATGCATGAAAAATATGGTATAACTACACCTTGTTTTTCATATTTCGTTGAAGATTGAATAGAAAATGTAATATTGAAAAAAGGAACTTTCGTTTGTGTCAGTGGCAAATCCAGGATTTGGGTCGAGGGAGGGGGCTGAGGTATAAAAAATTTTGTATCGTCGTAACGAATGTCAAACCTTATGGCTTATGTAAGCCAAAACACTTTAAATTTACAGACTTTACTCACCTGACAATAAGAATCATAAAGAACACTACAATACTTTCGATAATTTAATAAAAAACACAATGAAATTACTATCAAAACATGTTTTTGACCACGTCAACGCTACAAATACGAGTGGAATGACTACAAAAGTGGGAAAATTTTCGAACCTGTCAAAAGCCAGGAAGAAATGTTTTCACTTTCTTCTTTAAAAGGAGATTAAGAAAAAACGGCCGTAGTGATTTTAAATAAAATAAAAAATTCTTGTTGAGCTCTGAGGAGGGCTGCAGCCTCTTAGACCCCCCTCCCCTTGATCAGTGGCGGATTTTGATGATATGAGGCCACAGGCGCAAAATTGTTTTGAGGCCCCTTAAATTTGCCGTTGACTTACCACTGCAATGTATGTCGAATACATTTTGAGGCCCCTCTTAGGTCTCGGGGTACGAGGCAAGCGCCTCTAACACCTGTGCGAAAACCGCCACTGCCCTGGATTCACCACTGGTTTGTTGTTGTGGAAATGCTTATCAGAGTAGTTTCGTTATTAAATTATTGCCATATATGATTTTCCTAAGGCAAAGTTCAGCATTTTTGTGTAAAAGGTCTCTTGTTAAGTTATTATATTTAAGCATTCTGTCTCTCTCTCACACAAAAACAAGAGTAATATCATTTCAGAAGAAAATAACTCATTAACTTCTTTTAAATGCTTTGCTTTTGATGTATGCTTACCTTTGAAAGTATGAGTTAAAATGTTCAAATATCATATAATAACTTAAAATGACGTTCTACGTAATTCGTTGTAACTTTACTCAGTTACTATTTTGCATGAGAGGGTATATGCATAATTTCTAGACGTTTTCAGATGACACAATTTATATATCTTTTTTAAAAAAATAAATGAATGCAGCTTAGATAATGGGGAACTTCAGCATTTTTTTTAAAAAAAATTTAAATCGATTTAAAATGCTTTGAAATGAACAATGACATTAAAAAAAATTCTAGGCAGTTTTGATTTTTAAAAATTTGCAATCATAGTTCTTCTCTCAGATTTCGCGGGAAAAAGGATCCATTTCGGCGTGAAACGGGTCTGACGTCACCTGTACAAACAGGGGAGAGCTTAGCCGACAATGTAAAAGTTAACACGCTTCCTTCCCGTTCGCTCTCTATAGAGATTTTTTTTTTTTCTCTATATTTTCTGACTATCGCATCAGATAAAATAATGTCGGAAAGATACTAGTATAGTATTGTTCCTAAATATAGTAATACGTCTATAACGGCACCCAATACATTATTTATCGATGTGCGAAGAAATGATGTTCTTCGCAAAAAGTGGTGCAAAGGGATGAAGAGAGATCCGAAGCTTAATCCGGAAACTATCAGCAAGCAGCGTTCGTCATGTCTGAGGAAATCATTTTGATTTGAGTAATTAATCTATATTATATCTATTAAAATTGCATATCACGAAGCACAGTGATTTCAGAATTCGATATCTCTTTTGTTTTGAAAAGAAATATAAAAGTATAAGGTGAGGTTAGCAGCAAAAAAAGAATCGTCCCTCAAAGGGTAAAAATATAGAAGGATCCCACCTTTTTTAACATTCTTTAAAAAAAAAAAATTGCTCTTGTTATTTTATTGCATACATTTTTCCCAATGGATATTCAAATGTTTCTTATATTTTAAAACAAAATACAGTACTATTGAAAATTAATAAGAATATCTTAAAAATTAGTTTAAATTCATGACTTTTTTGATGATGAAATTCGTTTTCATTTTTTAGTTCAAGAAAATAATTCGCAGAATTAATTTTTGATGCAAAATAAATCCTTTATATTCAATGAATATATTAAAATAAAAATTAGTTTTCAAAAAGTTAATTTGCTCATCAATTATTACAGTTGAAAAAAAGTGGGATAAATTTATCCCATCGCGCATCTCGGGTTTGTAGATGATAGCACTTAAATTCCAGATCAGTCGATTTTGTCTTGTTTGAATTGAATTTTGTCTTGTTTTTGTCTGTATAAGTTTATACAGGTTTCTTTATATAATTCAAAAATTAACTAACATAATGAAAAAAGCTTACTTTGCAGTAAAAAGAGCTTACTACTTTACAGATACTTTGTGTGTATTTTTCTTTTCTTTTTTTTGCAATTTTCCGAAGTTATTACAATTTTATTATTTTTAATTGTTTTTAGTGTATTTCTTTATATAAGCTATTTTTCTGGATTTTATATTAATTAGTATTAACTAATAGTTTAAAATTAATACTTGTATAGAGGAAATAATTTGTATACCTCATAGCATAGTAAAATAAAACTATATAAAATAAAATAAATTTTTCAAATGCACAGGTTGTATTTAAAAAAAATGCCGTACCTGAAGTTATTTTGAACGGAACTTCTAAAATGAGTATATTCCTGGAGTTTTTTTCGTGGGCATACGAAATTTCACAGATCATGCAAAATCAGGTTCTTAGCTTTTCGTTCTTTCTTGTGCAACAGAAATCGCAGGGTCCGAGGGCCACTCGTAAATTTATTGCTGCCTGATGCTTTCAAAAACCTACCTGTTTTTCCTAAGGCGAAGTCTATTGCGTATAGTATGGAGCTTCGTTCCGGTTACTAAATTCATTCAAGGGAAGGTACGAACAGCTTTTCTTATGAGATAATTTACGAGCCTGCGTTTTGTATCCCGTTTCTTTGTCATCATTGTAGAATCAATCCTTGGCAAATCATCCGATTTACCTTGTACAAAACCAATATCCGTTATGAAATTAAACGTTGAATAGTGGAAGAGCCAAAAAATTCACTTCTAAAATGTTAGCTAGTACAAACGGCTGGAATCAAATCATGGCACAAAAGTAGCGAAAGAGAAGTTGCGAAGGAAGACACATGGGACGTCAAAATCTACTCGGCCAATGAGAGTGCGTTTCGGATTGCATCATCATTCCTGCTATTTCAGTGTATATTTCGCCCTCAATATTTAAATAAATAAATTTTTATGAACAATTTCATTTGCAAATTTGAAATTAGAATGATTTTTTTCTATGAATACGGATTTCTTCCACGCGTTTTTAAAAAATTCTGAAATTCCCCATTGTTGGATCGGTTTTATTTCCCGGTACAGTAATAACAACAAAAATTTCCGAACTTTAATCATTTTTAATTTGTTTGACGATGTATAAGCATGGTGTATGATAAAATACATATTAGGCTCAGTCTGATGAGAAGAATGGTTTTGATAAAAAGAAGACATCTGCAAAAGTACCTGGAGCTGTGCGTCCTGTTTCTGGAAGAGATGCCATTAGAGAATGAAACTTGAGAGTGCCTCAGAAAGTTTTGTATTGGAGATGGTTGGTCGGAATATGAACTTCGTTCAGAGAAGACTTAAGAAACTTCTATTACAGAAATCTATCAATCCTTAAATCGGGGTGCAATCTCCAAAAAAGTAAGCATACACCGCACAACCGTGTTACGAAAAATTAAAGCAGCTGGAATGATGCGTAAAAATGATGACGGATGACACGTAAATTTCGACAGAAAAATTAGACGTTCGGGTATTGCGATATGTTTCTCTGAAATTACGAAATGAGGGACATTTTTTGATCACGTGGTAGCTTTTGGTGAGAAGCGGGTACTACAGAATTCAGAAAACAGACTCTTCTTCTGAAAAAGATGGCCCACCAGAATTAATACCCACAGCAGATTAACCCAGGGAAAGTTTTCCTTCGTGTTTGGTGAAATATCTGTAGTATTATCAATCATGAGTTATAACGCCGACCAACTGAAGGTTAACTACAAGCATTTACCACAAAAAAACTTACTCGAGCTCGGGTTGTATTGTACAGGAAGCAACATAATGTCGCAAATTGTTCAGGAGTCTTATTCCACCAGGACCGTGATAGATTGTATGTTGTTATCAAGAAGCATCAGAAATTGGGGAATTTTGGCTGAGAATCGATACCACACCCTTGTATTCACCCTATCTGACTATCCTCTATTCCGCTCGTCACAGAATTCTTAAGTGGAAAACGATACGTGACTTGCAAGATGTTGAATAGGAAGTACAAAGGCTTTGCAATTCAAAAATACCGATACTTTTATAGTGTTATTAAAAAGCATATAAAACGACGAAATAAGTTATGATAATCTCTACTAATAATAAAGGAGAATGTGTGTATCTGTGTGTTGGTCCTTTACAGAGCGAATCGCTGGACCTAGAGCTACGAGATTTGGCACAAACATACTTTGAAGGATGGGAATGTGCATCTCGGAGCTTTTTTGTAATTTTAATTAATTAAAAATTGGGCGAAATTTCGGGGTTTTTCTTTAATAACTTTGGAATATATTACAGCACAAAAATTATTTTTACACCATCTCAAAGCGCAAAAAAGTTACCTTTTCAATGATATCAATTAAGTTAAAGTACAATTTTTCTCTACTTTTCATAATTTTTTTAAATATATTTTTTGGCATAATTTACAATAATACTTTTCGTTGTTACAACGCAATTCAAACCGTTTTGATTGTTTAAACAAATATTTAATTGCGTGTTTCTCTTTCATTGTTGAAAGTTGAGGTAATATCTTAATACATTTTGCCATCATATTTTATTTCATCAAACCTTTTGGAATCTGCAAACCAAGCTCTGGGATATTACGTATATTGAGAAACTAGCCTCCTTCGGCGACCAGCTTGTTCGCCGGGAATATGATTTCAATTGATTCTTGCATCATTTTATATTCATGTTTCTCTTAACAACATAATTTTAAACTTCAGATTGTGGTAGATATTTAACCCATGTTCTATTAGTGATTTTGGACCTCTTCTGTTCATTGTCTACATAAATGTTCCTAATGGAGTCAAATAACTGACCATGTCATGCAACCTCTAATTCCATATTGTCGGCACTATCTTCACTTTCTTATTCCTCTTGCAAAATATGCATTCGATTTTAACATTAAAAGGGCGCGAAACATTTTATGGACAGCGGCATGTTAGACGAGTTGAAACATTCTTAAAAAAGAATGAAAACATAGTAACCATAATCATTCAGCTTACTGTAGTGGTTACCAAACTATTTTGGTCGTGGAACCCCAAAATTTGTTGCCAATGATCGCGGAACCCTGATTATTTTTTAATTAACGACTTTTCAAAATTAATATCTGATATTAAATGAAACAAGTATTATTTTGGTATTTCAGATTTTATTGAATTAAGCAAAACTAAAAAAACAATTCATCATAGCAATAATTAATAAAAATACAAAACATAAACTAAAATAAATGGAAAATCTTTAATGTGAAGGATGCACATGCTTCTTTGATCCCATGATTCTCTTAAAATTAGGCGTTAGGTTTGATAACTGAATTCGCATATCTGGTGCAGCATCAAGTTTGTTACGATATTTGGTTTTTGTCGCAACATATTTTGAAAACCCAGCTTCACACAAATAAGTGGTTGCAAACGGCAATAGAATTCGAATAGCCTGTTTTGCTAAATTTGGATATTCATCGAATATATCTGACCAGAATATTGTTAATGAAACTGTTCTAAATTTGACTTCTAATTGTGTATCCGAACTCAATTCAATCAAATTTTCATAATCCGTGGAATGAAATCCTTTTGGTTTTTCTTTTATTTTAAAAGGATTTTGTACCCAGTAATTATCTTGATTCTCTAGGTTTGGAAAATAATCACGTGAGTGATTGCTGTAAACTGGACAGATGTGTTTTTATACCATCACGGATTTCCATATCTAAATCCACTTCATATTCTTCGAGAAAATCACTAAGCGTCCGGAAACACTCGAAGTTATTTTGCTCCACAGCTGAAATCCAATATTGTATTTTCCTTGAAAAGGCAACCAATTTATCTTTTGCTTGCAATATGTTGACTTGTTTTCCTTGCAGAGCCAAACATAATTCGTTCAATTTTCTAAATATATCAGCAAGGTGTGCAAGTGTAGATAGCCAAGCCATGTTATTTAATCTGTCTGATAATTCAAATTTATGACCAATAAAATAAGCCATCAGTTCCATTCTCGATTCAAATATTCGCACAAGCATTTTACCACGCAATAACCATCTAACTTCTGTATGAAGAAGTAAAGTTGTGTGAAGACTTCCCATATCTTCGCACATGGCTTTGAAAGTACGTGATTGCAATGGTTTGCTTTTGATAAAATTAATAATCTTCACTGCTTCGTCTAGAACAGATTTCAATGTCGCAGAAATCCTTTTTGTTACTAATGCATATCTGTGAAGAATGCAATGAAGTACTGTTACAGTTTTTTGCAACATTTTTAATCCGTGCTACAACACCACGCACTTTTCCTGTCATTGCTTTTGCTCCATCGCTGCATACTTCAATACATTTTCCCCAATTAATTTCATGTGTTGTCATAAAATTATCAATGCAATTAAATATATTCTCCCCCGTGGTGTTAATGTTCACACTTTCACATAAAAGCAAATCTTCTTCAAATTTTTTTATTAAAATCATACCGAACGAAAACAAGCAAAATTGCTAATCCAGCAACGTCTGTGGACTCATCTAGTTGTAATGCATAAGCGTTACACGCCTGCAACCGTGAAATAAGTTCTAATTCAATGTCATCGGCAATATCGTTAATACGCTTTTTTACAGTATTGTTAGAAAGAGACACACTTTCAACTTGTTTACTATAACTTTCGCCCAATACACACGAAACGATATCTTGAACACAAGGTTTAATAAGTGATTCACCAATAACATGTGCCTCGCCTGCTAGAACAATACGGTAAGATACTTTATACGACGCTTCCGTTATCTTTTGATTATCTGTTTTGAATTTTTTCCCATAAAACTCCGGCTTTTATTATGGCTTTCAAGTTTTCTTTTAAAAAAAGAAATATCTTTGCCTTTATCTGTTAGGTGATTTTTTTCCAAATGCCTCAGTAGTTTTGTTGGTGCTGTAATAAGGAGCTGTTTGCCAATATTTTGTTGCAAAGCAAACAAACCGCATCTGGAGCCTCCTCGTTACCAGTACTAGTATATCCAAACGACAGATAACTAGTATCATATTTACGTCTTTTCGTTGATACCACTTGTCCAAAATTGGAAGATGGTAGAGTTGGAAGATGAGGCTGTAGCTGTACGGAACTGGAAGTTGATTGCATTGCGGGTTCCAGAATAGCCGTATCTTTAGATTCTGCATTACAACTAACAACGTCAGTTTTCTTTAACGACCCATTTTCTAACCAACGATCCATTATAAGGGCAATTTTTAAGTTTTAGATATTACGGTATTTGAATACACGATTTGAATTACAGTTACCGTTTATAATACAAGGGCACAATAGCATTGGCTCAAATGGATGGTTAACCGACTTTGTTTACAAACAAACTAGCCCTCCTACTAGTCTTCTGGTGTATCCTTCCGCCCATGCCCATGTATTTCTACCGGAAATGGTGTGAAAAGGCTCCGTTTTTGTTTAGGGTTTTTCAATAATGCACAGTTTTTTTGTTTTTTTATACATTACTTTTATTATTTTTTTTCTTTTCCATTTAATCACTGTCTTTTAAGAATATGCAATGCAGAAAAGTCAGTGATTATGATGAAAACAAATAAAAACGTGCTTTGTATGGATCAACTGGTGGTGTCGTTATAAGAAGCCAAGGGACATAGAGTCTATGTCCCTTGGGTAGACAATCGTCTAGCCATCTCGGATAGGCAATCGCCAAAGCAGTATCCGGGAAAAGAAGTTTAGAATCTGCCACTATGGCCATCTATTGGTAGGATCGAAAGTTTGATCTCGGTTAAACATCCATACACCGGTATATTGCACAAAAAAAATTACCTAAATTTTGGGGGTCGATTGTAAACTTTCCGAGGAAAATGTGTGAATACATTAAACACCATTCTTATTTTTTTTAATCAAATAAAATTTGTCTCGCGGAACCCTTAAATTTTTTCGTGGAACCCACTTTGGGAACCACTGGCTTACTGAATATATTTCTTTATATACGTCATAACTCAGAGAGCTTGATTTACATATTCCACAAAAATTTTGATGAAATAAAATATGAAAGCAAAATGTATTAGCATCCTATCTCAGGTTACAACAATGAAAGAGAAATATGCAATTAAATATTTGTTTAAACAATGAAAACGGTTTGAGTTGCGTTGCAACAATGAAAAGTATTGTTTTACATTATGCCAAAAATATTTTTTTAAATTTATTAAAATTCGAGAAAACATTGTACGGAAATTTAATTGATATCATTGGAAAGATAATTTTTTGCACTTTCAGATGGTGTAAAAATGATTTTTGTGCTGTAATAATGTATGCGGAAGTTATTAAGGAAAAACGCCGAAATTTCGCCTAATTTTTAATTAATTAAAATTTTAATTAAAATTTCAAAAAAAGACTCCTAGGTGCACATCCCCACCCTCCAAAGTATGTGTGTGCCAAATCTCGTAGCTCGAGGTCTAGCAGTCTGCCCTGTAGAGGACCGACAGACACATTCTCCTTTATTATTAGTAGAAATATATCCAGTAAGACGAATGATTATGGTTGCTATGTTTTCATTCTTTTTTCAGCATGTTTTAACTCGTCTAACATGCCGCTGTCCATAAAATGTTTTGCACCCTTTTAATGTTGAAATCGAATGAATATTTTGCAAGAGGAATAAGAAAGTGAAGATGGCGCCGACAATATGGAATTAGATGTTACATGACATGGTCAGTAATTTGACTCCATTAGGGGCATTTATGTAGACAATGAGTAGAACAGGTGCAAGGCCATTAAAAGAACATGGATTAAATATCTACCACAATCTGAAGTTTAAAATTTTGCCGTTAAAGGAACTGTGAATATAAAATAATGCAAGATTAAATTGAAATCATATTCTCGGCGAACAAACTTGTCGCCGAAGGCGGCTAGTGAATAAATAAAAATATGCTTGCTTTTAAAAAAGAATCACGTTCTCTTTATTTCAAGACATGACCAAAATTTATACACCTACTCAATATATTTCAAAATTATTCAAACGAGATGTGCATGAAAGGAAAAAATCTACAGATTGAAAATACGTTAATTTCTTTTGCTGCAGAAAAATATTTTATTTTTCAAAGTTGTAATCTTTTAGGTTACTCACTTTTTGTGTTTGACCTAAGTTGATGTCAAAGTTTTAACCCTTATATGAAGAATATGGAATACCAGTTCTTTTTAATTGTTTCCCCTTCCTTTCCAGGTAAAGAAATTTTAATATTTTAACTATGAATAAAACTAAAATATATTTGTTTTTCATAAAAAAGATGTTTCTCAACCCTGAAGAGAAATTCCAGCTTCCCATGTTAATTAATCTGTTCAACTTCGGCATCGTATTACTATTTCGAAATAAAAAATCGGAATCATAAATGATTTGAATTTTAGTTTCAACAGAAAGGATTTCTTAACGGTATATCCCAGCTACAGCTCATTTCAAGGAGACTTTCAATTATATACAGGATTATTTAAAAAGAGTGAGCAAGATTTAAGATAATGAAAACATTTTTTCAATAAAATAATTTCAACTTTTTAACACATATTTGTTGCCTTGGCTTTATTTTCAAATTGTACAATGCATATTCAAGCACTAATAATGCTACAGTGTCATTAAATCTATATTTATTTATTTGGTTTTTAATTCAACTAGAAAATTCTTTTCAAGTATGGGTAGAAAAAGTTAAATAACCGGGCAGTGAATGGATGAATGAATTTTAATTTTTGTCATGATCGGCACTGCTCCACTAAACACAAACTTGGAGTTAATAAAGGGTTATTCTTGAAATATACGCTTCGACGTACGAAACGTGCAGTGGAAGGAGGTACGAAGATGGACCAGAATATCAAAAAAATAGGCAACTAACGATTATTGCATTAGACTTTGTGTCATTGGCATTTGCTCTATGACCGGATGTTGAAGTTTTACTGCATTGCTTAGGGCTGTGGAAAAACAGGAAAACTTTAGTTTTCCTTTTTTTGACCTAATCCTGCCTCAGACCTCTGCACAAAGAGAAGCCGTTCTTTCTTCATCTTCTGTCATCTTTTCAAGCATTTTTCAAAACGAAATGGACACGATTCGAGACGGGAAACTATTTGAGAATTAGAACGCTCTGAAGTCTATTGATTCAAAGTCTGATTTAAAAGGTGTTTTGAATAATAATTACCTTTTGAGAAAGCGTGCGTATTTTTTCCAGTTTTGAGATCGAAAGTAATAATTTGTTTATTGTTGAGAGTTTTGTATTTTTTCTGTCTTTCTTATTTAAGTGAGGATCATCTGAATGATAGATTCTATCTAAGTTTAAATAAGACCCTTTAAAATCTGCCATTTTAGAAGTAAATAGATTTTTTTATAATCTAAAATTTCAGTAGTATTATTTTATTCTAGAGAATCTCAGAGTCTTTTAATGTAGAATATTCTTTGCGTGACACAGGAAAAGCAATTCATAAAGCAGTCATCTCTGCTGCCTTACGAATTTTTGGTACTTACGCATTAACGCCACCGAGGCTACAGATTGGCGGTAATGCGCCAATAAAGAGCAATCTTGTTTACAAAAACCGCCAAATTGGCGGCACTTAAAAACCGCCAAATTGGCG
>BGPR01000509.1:409635-458393 GCA_013235015.1 Araneus ventricosus | reverse complement strand
GGCACTTAAAAACCGCCAAATTGGCGTTAATACGTAAGTACAAAAACTGCCAAATTTGGCGGCACTTAAAAACCGCCAAATCTGTAGCTTCGGTGGCGTTAATACGTAAGTACCGAATTTTTTAAACATAACAATGGTTGTTAGCAACGCCTTCTTTTGCAACGCTGATAGAATGAAGGATGCATTTTTTATACATGGCAACAACTGCTAAGTAAGGATTTACTTTTTTCAGAAGGAATCAAAATACTTAGTAGCTACCTCTATAAAAAAAGTATGTTGATTTTAACTGTGTGTAGAAATGCACAACATTATTATTTTAACTTTTCGTTTGTAGATTGGAATTTTTCAATTTATTTAAACAAAATGCAACTCTGTGCATGATATTTCGAGGAAAACCACAAAGAATTAAGTTTTAATCCAAAGTGAGATGAAGCGTGTTGTTTTTACGATATTCTGTTTGCTTGGGGAAGTTGCAAAGTTTATTTTGGGATGAATTCGGAAATATAAATCTTATGTTTTAGAAACTACAAGAAATATTTTGTTAAACAATCGACAAATATTTTTGATAATTTATGGAACCAAATGTTTGTTATGGTGAAAAATAAAAAAAATGTACGCATTATGCTCCACTTGTAGTAAAAATTAGTATAAAAGTTTATCCACACTAAGATAACAGAAACCCAACATTCTCCGAAATAACTCTACAAAGGGGTTTATGCTCTAATTGCTGCACAAACTAAACATGATGCTATTTTAACTCTGTTGACTCAAACACAGTTCGTAGAAAATTCTTAAACAAAAAAGAAAATGTTTTTAAAATATAATAAAACGATAAGTAAAAAACTACATTTGTTATTGAACAAATGTGCGATCTCAAATTTAATCTGCGTTTAATTGCCTCAACTAATGATAAAGGAGAATGTTTTTGCATCTATGCGCGTGTCTGTGTATCGGCACTCTACAGGGCAAACCACTGGACCTAGAGCTACGAAATTTGGTACAAACATACTTTGGAGGGTGAGAATGTGCACCTCGGAGCTAATTTTTCAAACTGCGATTAGAATTTTAATTAATGAAAAGTCAAGCGAAATTTTGGAGTTTTTCCTTGGTAATTTCGGAAACTATTATATCACAAAAATTATTTTGACACCATCTAAAAATTAAAAAAAAAAATTATATTTTCTATGACACCAATTTAATTGCCGTACAATTTTTTCTCGAATTTTAATAAATAAAAAATATTTTAGATATATTTCACAACAATTACATTGTTTTACGTTGTTGTAATGAAATTCAAATCATTTTAATTGTTAGGTACTACAAATATTTTATCCCGTGATTTCCTTCTGTTGTTGATAACCAAAGGTATGAAGATTTGGTTTATTTTTCTTTTGTATTGAGTAGGTTTATCTTAAAAGCATGGTTTTATTAAAATTTTTGAATTTTTTTAGTTTTGTGGTAATTACAAATGATGTTTAACTTAAAATTAAGCCATTATTAAATTTCTTGTAGTTTGCACATTTCTAAACTCTACTACTCTTTTCTGTGATATAATTAGGTGTTAAACAATATACTATCGCTCTTTAAGATTTAAGTTTTACTTTCTTATTGTAGTGCACTGAATTTTTTATTCAATCAATTAACAAAAATTCTCGAAGGTATTACAAAAATTATGAAATATTTTTGGTACTACACGAAACACTCTGGTGCTGAATGATTTTATTTATTATTCTTATATATTTTAAGAACATGTTTCGATTCAGCAAGCAAGTTATTGGGTTAATTTAAATTTAATCATTTTCCGTTTCATATTCAAATTTTATGTGAGATAGCAGATAGAGAAAATTTGGCACAATGAAATGAATAATTGTAAAGCTTCTAAAGTAGTACAAGTTACATGTCTATCAAAATTTGAAATTTGGCCAAGCTAAATATAAAATATTTTAGTGAAATTTTTTACACGCAATAATTCTGGAGAACCAACTGGTTACCAAAGACGGCTTGTGCTTAATAAAGACAGAAAGAATGAAAAAAAAAACCAAGCCGTCCAGCTTCTATAATTAAAGTATATAAGCTTTTTATGATTAAAATGTACAACAATCAAAAGCGCATAGGAACCAAAAAAGTACGTTTTAATTAATGTGTACGCTCCACTGTTCAAATATTCAGAATTTCCAAATGAAACAAAAAAAACGGACGAAAAAATGCTCAGATGCAGAGTAAAACATTGGAGTGATTAATTTCGTTCCTAACTGATAACAGTCATTTATATAACAGAACAGAACTCCGTCTCTTACCCCCATACCCGTGACTAGACCGGTCACTGAACGGTTTGATGGGCAAGACACGGGAATTTTATTTAAGAAAAAGAAAAACAAAATAAACAAAAAGAAGGAATTATATACACTATGTACAGCACAGGCATTTTCATTTTTACACTATTAGTTTGTAATAGTCTTCTTTTCTTTAGATGTTGAAATACCTTTCTTTTATTTGAAGGGGGAATGTCCGGTAATTGAGCTACTTAGTTCAGCTCGCTGGGAAGTTGAAGGCCAGGGAGGCCGGAAAAGATCTCTGTTTTCGCTAATGAATTTGATAACCCCACGAATTTTCTGCCTGGAGACGAGGTTATTGGCGACCCTTTTCAGCCATTCTTGTTCGAAGTTTGGAGCTGGCTTCCTCATATGCCAAGACACTATATAAATACACTCCGTGGCATAGTGAAGTGCCGTGCCAATTCCACCACAACTGCAATAATCGCTGTCAGACAGGTGAAACCTTTTGAGGTAGGCAGGGAAAGGTCCATGTTGAGAGAAGAAGATAACATCCTCTCTAATCCAGTTAGTGGGACGGATACTAACTGAGGGCATGATGTTATAGATTTTCCTGCCTGTATCGCCATTCTTCCAAGAGGTTTGCCACTCCTCAAGCATGCTCTTCCGGAGGAGGCCTTTTATGCGCGGTTTAGGAAGCTTAGTATGTGAATAGGGTTGCCCATGTTGTGTTGCGTCTTTTGCCAGTTGGTCTGCTCTCTCATTGCCTATATTGCCTGCATGCGCTTTAACCCAAGAGACTTTTATTCTTGGATTTGAAAGGAGGATTTTGAAAATTTTTCTTGCTGTTTCGTTTGTGCTCTTTGAATTGGAAGATGCCATGATACTTGCTCTATTGTCTACGTGTATTTTAGAGGTATTGTGGTTTGGCAGATGAGATGCGTATATTACTGCTTTGTGAAGTGCAGTGAGTTCAGCTTGAAATACGGTGTTGTTGTCGTTGAGTTTAGCAGACCACTGGTAGGCCCAGATGTCATTGGTCAAGACGCAGAAGGCAGCTCCAACTCCGTGTTCGGTTTTCGAGCCATCTGTGAAAATATTTATAATGTCTTTTCGGGCTATATATGTTTCTCCGTCTTCAAAAGATATTTGGTTCGGTTTGAGATGTTCTGAAGGATGAGTGGACCAGCCTATTGCTTTCACCTCCAGATCATGCGGTTGGGTATCTGTAATGATAGGGCGAAGATGGATTCTTAGTCGATAAATTGATGTAAACCTGGCTTCGAAATGTAATTGCATGTGTAGAGGTGGAATGCCGAGTATAGTTTATAACGCTGCCGTTGGGGTGGTGCGATAAGCTCCCGATATATGGAGTAAGAATGGCCTTTGAATCGAAGAAAGTTTCCTCTTCATTTTGAATGTTGGATTTAGATACCAAGATGAAGATCCGTTGGCCAGCATTCTCTCAATAACCGTTTTATAGAGAGTCCATCTGTGTATCTGAGAGATTCCCCAATTGCCACCTGCGTTTCTTTTGAGGTTTTGCTGCATTTTGATGTCTTTCTCTCCTTGCTTATTAATGTGCTCCAGCCAGTTGAGTCGATCATCAACGTGTATCCCTAGGTACTTAAAGATTTAACTCTATTTATTTTATACCCATTCCATGTGATCTTGGGACTTCAAACCATTTTGCTGAATAAGATATAATTTGTTTTTTTTCTGTTGAAATGACAAGTTCATTTTCTGAGCACCAGGAGCTGAATTGGGTTATTGCACTTTGCGTGTCTTCTATAAGGCTTTTATTTGTATCCGCTTTAATGACCAGCACAAAATCACCTGCGAAGACTTGCATATGAACGTTATCTGGCCAGACTTGATTGAGTATTTCGTTGGCTACGAGGTTCCACAGGGCCGGTCCACTGCACGAACCTTGAGGGCAGCCTTGCTTTTGATCCTTTGTGGGCCTACCTTGTGGGTCATTTATATAATAAAGGAAGTTTTTCGAAACTTGCAACAAAAATAAATAATTAACAATAGATTAATTCTTTCAACGCATTAAAAGCATATAAAAGCGTAATATAGTATTTACGGATGTTTGGAAGGGCTCAATTACTTTTCGAAATCTTTTTTATAATAATTAAAACTGCCATAGAAAATTTGATGGGATTCCATCACTAAAAATAAAGCAAACTGTTAAATAATTTGAATTAATGGACTAATGAATTTTGAATTTTTGTTATCTAACAAGAAAATCCGTCTATTTGCAAAAATTGCCGGCATTTTGCACTAAGCCATGATCTAACTTCCCAGGCGCATTATAAAATTATTGGACTCTTTGCAATAAGTCGAATTAACTATTTAAGGCAACAGTTGTTAACATTTTAGTATCCGAGACCCAATATTTCTTACCAGTTTTAGTCACTCTCAGCAGTTGGTTGTATGCTAGGGTGCCAGATGGTGAACGGCCTGCTTTCGGTCACCCACCAATCAGTCTCCTACTCTTGTTTATTTTGTATCAGTTTAAATAAGCTGTAATCGCCTAATCTGTATCTTTAATCGCCTAATGTGCTTCAAACTTCGATTAAGCTGTCGTTCTTCGGAACTGCTAATGACAGAAATTTGTGCATCTGTAAAAAAGGGTCAAATTATTAAATCTCTGCAACGCTATTTATTAAATCGCCCCTCCCCCTGCAACTTATTTTAGAATTAAATTTAGGACCCGTTTGTGAGCCAAAAAATGTAAAATTAAATAGAACACAACACTTTATCGTTAACTGAGCCTTGGACTACATTTAGACAGAACTGTTACCTCGTTGAGAGGCTTGTCATATAAGGTACCGTATTTTGTGCCGCCTATTATAATAATCAGGTGGTGACATCTTGCCTCACAGCACTGTCATCTTGAAACCTCTTACCAGGAAGGAAAGTCTTGAAGTTGAACAAATATACAAAAATCACAGAGGGCGAGATTTGTGCTGTAAGAGGGAGGAGGGGATATTTCACAACCCAAGTCTGTAATGAGTCGTTGCGTGACAGCCACCGCATGGGGACGTGACGAGCGTAATGCTTTTATTAAACATTTCCGCAACCCACTACGAAACATCTGCATTGCTGTCTTCTCTAACAATGAAGTCTGTCTTGTAGACGATTTGAACTAATCGGCTCGCATGCGCACTGTTACGATTACAGCGCAATTCCGCCGTTAATTACCAACGGAACTTACTTTTTGATAATCCGTATAACTAATATCTGCTCTTTTAATAATCCATATATATAAACGAGCATTTTTTAATATGTATATATGATTGGTTTTTTTTGTTTGTTCTTTATACACGCCCAGACCATTTGACTTACCTGGTAATCTAATATATAAACGTTATCCCTATGTTTTAAGAAAAATTCCAAATTGAAAAAAAAATTAAAGTTAAAATTAAATACAGTGAATTTTTTAAAAAAATGATCAATCTAATTTTTACTTCGTCATATACGAAGTTTAGAAAGATAACTTCCTGTAATAGACAGAAAACTAATTCACCACGAGATTTGATTAATCCCAACGTTTTAGATTTCCTCGAGTTCGAAAACACGATGTTTGGAATAATCTCTGTCCGTCGGTCTGCGAACACTATTCGAAAACGGAAAGAGCAAGACAAATGTAATTTGGTGTGTTATCGCAGCACCAAAACTGTAGCTTTGAGTCGAATTTTAGACGAAATTTGACAAAGGGAAGTTCGTCTATCTGTGTGTCCATCCATGTGCATGTAAACTCGGCAACTCAAAAATGCAATGAGCTAGATCAGCGGCACACAACCTTCATTTCCTCCCTTAGTGTTTAGGCCGCGGTGGCTTAGTGGCACGGTGTCGGTCTCGGAGCCAGAGGGTTCCAGATTCGAAACCCGATTCCATTGAAGATCCGTCGTGTATTGGGTCTCTTGCACGTTAAATCATACGTAGGGGGTCAAATGTCCTCTCGTTGGTGTGGTGCGGAAATTTCGAGAGGGGGTGCCAACTCAGGTGTCGTCCTCGTCATAAGACCACGGTTCAAAACTACGAGGTCCGTCCCAGAATAGCCCTCGTGTTGCTTCAAAACGGGACGTTAATATAACTAAGCTAAACTCCCTTAGTGTTTTTATTTTTAAGTAGTCCCTACTGTCATACACCTCCCTTCGTGCAAAGCAGTTTTTATTAATAATGATAAGGGCTTAGGTTAGCTTAAGAGCCAAGCGCCTTGAATTAACTTATTCAGATTTGTGTATTTTTGATTTTGCATTTTATTCTATTTTTCATAATAGTATTAGCTTCCCATCCTAACAAAAGAAAACAGCATTGTTTAACTTATTAACATGCGATCTCAAGGAAAAACAAATCAAAAATATTCATTATTGGTTGCGAAAAATTCGCTTTTTTTCTTCCTCTGAAAAAACTTTGAAAATTAAGGGTAAGTGCTGTTGCTTAACAAGCAACAGCACTTAAGTGTGAGACGCGAAAGCTCTTTCCACAAGTTCTGTGTTCGTCAAAGTTATTAACTATTTTATTTCTTCGGCACTGAGTTCTTGGCACTTTTATTTCATTGCTACCCTTTTGGACTTGCATAACTTTCATTTTTCACAAAGTTATAGAAATTGGGAAACTAAATTCTATAACATATTTTTTTCATTTTACTTCCTTATATTTTGTGATTTTCGGCATTACCAACATTAATTTCCCGTACCCCTAACTGGTCCATCGCTTATCCCTAGGGGTACGCGTACCACAGTTTGGGAACTTCTGGTCAGATGGATAAAATTTGACATATGGCTTATCACTAGAATTGTATTACATTTTAGATCAAGTCTGTAAAAGGATTGGTTGTATATCTGTCTATTCGTCCGTATAAGAAACAGATATATAAAAAAGCAACAAGAGAGAATGATGAAATTCAGTATGTGATGCTTACACCAAAATTTTAGATCAGGGTCAAATTTTGGACCTTCTCCGTCAAAGGGTGGACTGTCTGTCTTTCGTCTCACTGTTTGTAGATGAAGACGCAACTTAAAAGTTAGATAGATGGAATTTAATACCTGGTCTTGAAATCAGAATTGTAGGACTGTATCAAACTTTGATCTAATTGGTCAGTGGAAAGAGGTCCAAAACCCATACCATATTTTCTTCATTATACGACGAAAGGTCTCGGCTTTGGGGCCGGAGGGTTCCAGGTTCGAAACCCGATTCAACTGAAGATCCGCCGTGTATGGAGCCTGTTGCAAATTAAATCATACGTAGTGGCCAAACGTCCTCCCATTGGTGTGGCGTGGAAGTTTGGAGAGGGAGTACCAGCTCAGGTGTAATCCTCATCATCTGACCGCGGTTCAAAATGACGAGGTCCGTCCCAAAATAGCCCTCGTCTTGCTTCAAAACGGGAAGTTAATATAACTAAATCAATCATTATACAAAGAATGTGAGCACAAAACGCGCCATATCGTTGAAATATAAGGTAAGGTTGCTCAAGTCGTACCACATAAGTCGTACCTATTCCATTCTGACTTTATTTTCGTCGAATCAGCAACGCGCTGACGGGAGTGCGATGACTACTGGCTATTTAGAACGGAGCTTCTATGCGTTACAACCTAATCTCGAAGAAAAATAAGTTTTCGGTAGTTTTCGTATAGTTTTCTTGGATATTTCTCAAGACGTAGAGCAAAAAATACTATAAATAAAATGTTACTTTTAGGGGTACCATTCTGGGCTGTTTGTATAATTACTTTTATGTAACTATGACGCTCAGGTTCGATTCCTTCTTTCATAATGCTTATTTAAAATATTACACGTGACGTTGCTAAAGTCGTACCTCAAACGATGCTTAAGTCGTACCAGGTAAGCCTTAAGGATCGCTTGCACATCTAAAGATACATATCATTTATAGAAAGAGAATATTGTTCTTTTTAATATGTAATGTTAAATGTACTTTTTCTAATTTTTAGGCAGGGTCCATAAACGTGGCAAAACGTACCGATATTATTTAAAAGACAAGAAGATATGGACGGTGCGTTATGAAAATTACCCAATGGTGATACGGGCTTCAATGAAAATATAATATTCCTAAACCGAAACTGCTACGTCGCTTTCCAGAACTAAATAAACATTAAGAATTTGGAAAACCGAAAGGGTTGATCGAGGATTAACTCAAGACCGAATAGTTTCACAGAATTAGTAACACAAAGTGTTTTGCTTCATTTGCTTCCAAGGAACGACTTTAGGACATAGGTGGTACGATTTAAGAACCGGTTTCTTTAGTCGTACCGATGCTATTACTTTGAAATTTGTTTATTTCTTTCGTCATAGTACATGTATTTTGAACGTTGTTGTAATAAATATGTGCGATATTCGTAAAAGTTGTGATTATTGCAAAATTTAATCTTTTATTTAGTAAAACCTGCTATTTGTAGACTTTTTTCCTTAGGGGGTAGGACTTAAGCAACCTTACCCTACAAGATATGTAACGAGGGAACATTTTCGCTGATTCTTTTTTTTCAAATTCAGTTCAAAGGTAGATTAGAGATATCAGAGCAGTAAATGATTATACAGTCTGTTATGAAATTATTTTGATTTATAAGAAAAAGCATAAGCAAAGGTCAAATACTTCATTTACTTTCAAATATCTTATTTGAATTCATGCCGATGTTTGTATTCTGTGAATGACCGAAATAGAGCACCTCTTATCTGCTTATTGCATATAAACATGGTTAAAGAAAAGTAGGAAATTTCGGAAGTGGCATATTGCTTGAATTTTAATGCTTTTCAAAAATGCCGTCCTCAGTGTATTTAAAATAAGTAGAATAACCTGAAACACAAGCAATTACTAATTTAATCTCGCAAGTGTGTTTTTACAAAAAACGTGTATTTTTAATAATTTAATATACTTTTTCTTTTGATTCATATTTACCTGAAACTAACATAAAACGTACCAGTTTACATTAAGCAAAAGTGGAAAGATTGCGTTCTTTTTGGTTACTGTGTAAATGTGCTTAAAATGGTGTTCGAAGTTCATTTCTTGAATTAATTTTGAGAAAAAATTATAGAACTTGAAACAAGAGTTTCGATTTATTTTTCACATCATTAGACATTGTTAAACAGAAATTCTCTTTCTTCAGTATGTGAAAAAAACTTTAAAGAAATGCATTCAATAAGATTTGCAAGAGACCGCACGATATTTGGAAGGGTTAGGATTTTTCCAGTCAATATCGCATAAAAGAGCTTTTAACATACTTGAAACAAGAATGTGATAAAACAAGTAGCTTAATTTAAAAACGTTTTAAAATCAATTATATTTATTTTTTAATTTTTAAAGTGAATGAAGCACATCTTTACGCCAACCTTAATTTAATAATAATAAAAAATCTCGACGAAACGGATTTTATTATTCCGAGATTATTATTTTCATGCTTTTAATTAGAGCATTAATTTTCTAAATTAAGACGTAAAATGTTTTTAAAAATTCGAGGAAAATTTGACATTCCTATTCTATCTTGTTTTGTTTAGGTTTTTTTGTTGCATTTACTAATTTTTTGCTACTTTTGCAATAGAGACATTATACTAACAGGTTCTAAATTGTGCAAACTTTTTTTAAAATTTTAACTTCAAAAGATCAGAATTAGTGACCGATATTATTTTTTCTCTCTCACGCTACATATGAAGGATGCCCGAAAAAATAGTTTGGCAATGTGTGCAGGAATTTTTTTATCCCGGTAATTTTTTTTACGCAGTTTAATTGTTACCACAGGAATTTGATATCAAGGTTCCGAATTTATGTTCAAGGAGTATCTACTGCTTGTGTTCGGACACAAATATTTTAACAATTTTCAAATGTTTCGAAGCCTATAACCAAAAAGTAGTTTGAAAGGCAATTTGAAGTACTTACTATTTTTCGAATGTTGCATTTACTGTGTTAGAGAAAATTCTTAAATAGTTATTTAAACGAAATAGTGACAGCAAAAAATCCCTTGAACCATGATTAAGCAACTTTATTCAGAACATGTAGTAAATTTACTTTTACTATATTTCACAGAGAATCAATTCCACACTAAAATGAATAATTGTAGTTTGCTACTTGAATCATTACGTATTAAGCAATTATAGAAGTTTTTACCCAAAACAACAACCTGAAGTATAAAACGTATTTCGACATCTGACATTGATTATATTTTTAAAAAATTACAGAAGGACCATGCTTGAATTCTGTGAAAATGTTCTATTAGCCTTCTTTCCTTTAGAATTTGATTAAAAACGTTGTTATGTAATGCTTTAATTTATTATTTTGAATTCATTCTGTGAAATAGTGATTAAATTTTATTTTCTGCAATCGTTTAAAAATTTTGTTACTATTTAGAAATAACAAAAAGCTTCTTAACTTTTAGAATTAAAAGTTAAGAATTGTTGAACACCTGATTAAGTTATATCAATCTGAATAATTGGACTGACGAGACTGAATTTTAATTAAGGTGCATTTACAGAATTATTTAAAAAGTTTTAATTATTCATATTTTATTCATTAATCGATATGCAATTGAAGGTAAACAATTTCTTTAATTCTTTTTATTTTCAACTTAAGAAATTAAAACATGTTTAAAATGTTTTATTTCGTATTAATAATTTTTTTTGTCCTATTCGAAATTGTTGTAAAGATAATGTCGAAATTTGTTTTAAATTTTTTTTTAAATATTATATATTAATTTGATATTTTCATTTTGAAAAACTCAATTTCAAAAATCTCTCTTTTCAGTAAGTAAATTTTAAACGATATTTTTTTTGCTTTTAATCAACTATTATATAGATCACTCGGATTTGTGCAACATTGTTTGCTTAAATATTTCTAAACCTCTCTGCTTCATGGAAAAAATAGATTCATAGTGATGTTTTCCTCTTTTCAAACCTTTTAATCTTTGAAGCAAAAAAACACTTTGAGTAGAAATAAAATTTAGTTTTCTTTGTATAATCCATGTCTTTTCAATGAAACATACTAAATCCACAGATTTGAAACGATTAGACAGAAAATTCTTATCGGGGAAAAAAAATATTTTTTTCGTTCTGTTTTACATTTTGTCTGAAGCCAAGTCTAACAATCTACGGTCAAAGAAAATTCCGATATTACATTCACTTAAGACGAATTATTTGTTTCAGACAAAGCCATAAGTCATTTCTCCCACGTTAATTCGCACTAAAATTTGTAATAGCAAGAAAAATGGCCACATGAAAAATAAAACTTGTTCTGTTTTTATTATCAGCGGCTAAACCAACTGGAGCGAGCCCAATTAGATTTCAGAACGAAAGAAGAACAACATTGGAATAACCAAACGATTTTGAACTCTTCGTTCGTCTATGGACAGATACATCGAAGGGTAAAGAACAAGAACACAGATAAAAATTAAAAGAAATGGTCTGTCAGTTTGAAAAAGTCGTTCTACTTTCGATAGAGATTTAATACGAGATGCCACAAATATGAAGGGCAGGGTTATCCTGCAGGCGACAACTAAGCCTACTTGAAGATTCGATGGAGGCAATTTCGAAATCGTAATTTCGCTGCTCGGTGGCATATGAAATGCTGCGTTCCTCTTTTGTCTCAGACGCAATATATCCTATTTTTGGCGAAATTACGCTGCTTGCGTCTTAGCCGGGAGGGGTAAAAGGGAATATCTAGAACTTATTGGGAGAAGGATGCCCAAATTTTTATCGTCATAAATCGAGACAGATTGATAGCCTTGACATAGATAATGTTTTCAGGAAAAGCCATTTTCTGGTCTATGAAAGAAAATTGAAAAACATAACACACATGCCCGCGATCGTGGTTTGAAGATCCAACCAAGGAGGCTTCGCTACTTTTGTGGATTTTTTTCGATGGTCTCGAATAGTAAGTGCTATCGGTTTTTGATATCGAATCCTATACTTTGGGTATTAAACCTTTAATATGTTCAATTAAATTTAAATAAACTATTCTCCATAAATTTTTTCAATCGATTGAATGGAAACTGGTCCATTTGTTTGTTAGCAAGAATTGTTTTTATCGCTTCTTTTAAAGGCATTATTTTGATTCAAGAGAAGAATTGTGCATTTACATTTTTTGTCTGTTACAAAAAGGATCGTATATAACTAAAATAATATTTATTTTATAAATGTTATTGCTTGCCAATTGATTGAAATAGAAAGATGCCTAACAAATTCAGCTGTTTCTTCCCTAGATTTTAAAGTATTATAATTCTGTAATTATTGTTTTGGGAATGAATCAAACTAAATTGTTTTCAAAATTTGCGGTGAAATCTAAATGACGAGGTAAAGAATGAATTTAGCCATTTGAAAATAATCGATGATTACTGAACAAACACTGAAATATCAATATTTGGACAAAATTTAAATTGAATTTGATTTAATTAAAATTATTCGCGATCGATTATTTGCTCAAGGGAGCTGATCCATTGTTTCGTTGTTAAAAAGCATTATTTTGGTAGAGAATAGGTTTGAGAACATATATGCATTATAATGCTAGTTTGTTTAAAAGCGATTATATTGAAAGGATGGTTTATTGAATATTTACTGAACGAATGGCTAATGACTATTTACTGAAAGAATGACTAACACTCTTATTTTGCTTGAAAACTCGTATAGTGAAGCATAAGATGAATTAAAAAATAATTAAAAATTATGAATTTGGACAAATTTTAAAATAATATAATTACTGTTAAAGTTTTAATGAACTTTCTTTATTAAAAACTTCCGCACAGATCATTAATAAAATAATTTAGCTATATCATTTTTTACTTAATTTGGTAGGTTAAAAATGTAATTAGTAAATTATTTATTAATTATTAAGTTATTCAAAATTTTTAGAAATACAAAAATGTAAATGATGCACATACGCATCATATTGCACTTAAAGACTAATATTAATCGAAAGCCTTTTCATATAGACTCTTTTAAACCTCTATAAAAGCTCTGTGTATCCGAGGAGGTGTATTTTCAGAAAAGATTAAGTCCCTTTCTTTCATTACGTAAAAAAACAAATTATATTTTAATTTTGATATAAAAGATTATGAGAAAGTGTAGGAGTTTTGTTGAATTCAAAGGCAATCCCTGCCATCAAATGCCTGTTATTCATTGCCCACTGAGTGACAGAGTTTAAAATATAATTATTAATGAACAAAACTGAATGATTCGGGACCAAGAAGAAGAAGACAGAAATGAATCGGGACCAAGAAGACAGAAATGAATCGGGACCAAGAAGACAGAAGTGAATCGGGACCAAGAAGAAGACAGAGATGAATCGAGACCAAGAAAAATCAACATACTAATGGAAACGACGTACTAACGAGGGACGTATTAAAGAGGTTTCACTGTATTTCCAAACAACAAACAGTACATCCAAAATAAGAAAGGATTCTTTTTTTTCTTCTCAGGAAGCCTGAACATGATTCGTGTGACCGAATCTTCCAAAGAACAATTAACACCTTTTGTTACAAACGTTTCCTTGTTATGAAACCGTAAGCCACCGCAGACAGCTGAACTTTACACACGTTCGGTATCTTAAACAAAAAAACGAGTTTAAGGCTTCCCTTTCCTTCCTGGCTTCCAAGTGAAAAAATGAAAGTTCTCTGTATGAATATGAGAAACCCGTTGGGGAGTTCATTTTCGAGGGAAAACAAATGAGTGTGTTACAGTTGTAATAATAAAGAACGCGTGGCCTTATTTTTCCGAAAATCTATTGACGAAGTAACATTTTTCTTGTTCACCACGCCTGTAAAGATAGATTATTATGATAACTTCTAGGTAGGTAAAATGGAAAAAGAAAGGGGTAGCACATTCGTATTGACAGGGATTGTGCGTTATTTAAAAATATGTTTATATTTTTGCTTTAGTTAGTTTCGATCTTTTTCTGTTGATGAGGAAATAGGAAATGAACAAATCGTTAAGTTGTACTGTATTTACTATGGGCTTGAAGGGTTGTGGTAAATCTACTGAAACACTGATACAGGCGTTATTAATATATATAATATAACACATGTTTTGATTAATTGGTATATTTAACTATATATATTCACTTTGAATGCGGAACTATCTTTAGGATAATGCTCAAGTCATAAGAAGAATTAAAACTATTGAATTTGGTATGTTATAAGTTATATACTTTCTCATTTCTAATTTTGAAAGATTTTGGGGATTTATTTCCTTATTTTTCCTTTTTTCCAACAATTGACTTTCGCAGAGGGTTGAAGCCACAATTCTAGATTAATGCAACACATATCGGTTCCCAAGACTGATTGGCATTTGATTGTTGGAATTCCAATTCTGGGTTGTTTTTTTCATAGTAGTAATAATCAGACTATCTTTTGTATTTCATTTGTATGATTATTGATATGTAATTTTTTTTAATTTTTTAGATTAATATAGGTATATATTGAAAAAATAACATATTGACAAAATATAACATATTTTGATTATTTGAAATATTTAACTATATATATATATATATATATATATATATATATATGTATATTGATAAAAGAGGGAAAAGTGCGTTTCTGTGTTCTGTATTTGGAATGCATAATTGGCATAATTACTTTCTGGGTTAAAAAAAGTGAGCTATTATGAATGAATTGACTCACAATATTATCAGAAATATTTCATCAGTCAAACTGTATCGCGTATTTTTTTCAATATCCTGGTGTACAAATAGGGTGGTATTTTTAATGTAGAAAAACTGTAACATATTTTCACATGATATTTCATGCTGTTCAATTGATTTACAGTTGCTTGCACCACTTCACATTGCGCATTTGTCTGTGGTCCGTATGAAATCGTAAGTCATCCTAACCGTAATCCTGTGCATTTTTAGTGAAGTAATAAGTCAGAAATTCATGAGAGGAAGTCAATCAGACTTTTCATTCATCATTGTATAGTATGCTAAAATGATGGTTGATCTCTAATTTTAATGCATTTTAAGTTTGTTGGGTAAAAGATACGTCAATAATTTAAAAGTTAAGCTATTTAACTAGCGACTTTTGACAAGAAATAAAAATGTTTATTTTTTATAAAAACCTTTGTGAAAACTTCTTAAAATCGCATTAAATTTTATTTCTTTGAAATATCCTACTAAGATCTTTCAGAACATTGCAAAGACTGATGAGATCTTGATAATTCGATTTTAAAGGCTGATGACTTTTGTGATGATTTCAATTACTTGTGTTTTAAGATTTATACTATGTATAAGATTATTACATACATGTTAAGAAGAGAATAATGCAATTATTTTTTCCAAGATGGAATCGTAATTGATCGTCTAGACCGTAGTTGACCTTTATTTTACCCTTTTCAAGAATCTTTTGTTTTGAAAAGTTGTTTGGCCATGGACTGCGTGATTGAGAAATTGTGCCTCTCTGCACGACAAAGCATTGCACAAACTAACAAGACTATTTTATTTAATTTCAGAACAAAGTTGACAGCCCTGAATAGTCTTAGAAATTACATTTGGTTTGAAAAAGATTTTGCTGTTTTCAGCATATTTCCACAAGTTTGATTTGTCTGGTACAGATTCTCGAAGGCAAATGGAGAGTTTTAATAAATGAATAACATTATTAAATTAATAAATAATGTGGCAATTGAGTTAAAATCTGAAAAATTTAATGCAGTACTTTTAGAGAAAAATGAACAAGTATAATTATTTCAGCCGTAATTTCAGATTGAATCTTTCATGAAAGTAAGTGTAGTTTACATGATAAGTTAATTCTTCATAGCTATAAATTTTATGAACTCGCAAAGTCTAGACTTTCTGACGAAATATTTGTGGATGGAATGCTATTTTCAAATGACATCACCGAGCCTAAATAATTTAGTTCATTAAATTCCTCATGTTAACCTATTTAGTTTTCTAAATAAATATAGGATTCTATCAGCATTTTAAATGAAATTGCTTTATTGTTTGCAAATTTCAAACAATTTTTTAAAGAGTCGACTTGGATTGTTTCTATGGAATAACAAAAACAAATTGTAACAATTTCTAAAGCACTCAGCGCTTATTTGAAGACTAGATTGAAAAATCTTTTGCTTTGTATAAAAAAGCATTTTACCTACTGTAATATTATTTAGATGCCAATGGAATCTGCCATGCCCATTTAACACGCATTATTGCTGGGCGCCAATTTAATTTTTTAATTCATTGCGTTTATTCCAGAAGGAAAAGCGACATGACGTCATAATACGGCGCAAAACACCATGCAATTAGATGATATTGTGATGTTACATTTGTCACGTGACTGTGATGTCTCGTGCATTGACTCCATTTGAAGGCCGCAGTGGTTTAGTGGTAAGGTCTCGACTTCGGGACCAGAGGGTTCTATGTTCGAAACCCGATTCCACTCGTCGTGTAGTGGGTCTGTTGTACGGTAAATCATACGTAGGGGATCAAACGTTCTCACGATGGTGTGGTGCGAAAGTTTCGAGAGGGGGTACCACCTCAGGTGTCGTCGTCGTCATCTGACCGTTGTTAAAATCACGAGGTCCGTCCCAAAATAGCCCTCGTGTTGCATTAAAACGGGACGTTAATATAATTAAACTAAACTAAACTAGACTCCATTTGAAACTTATACGTGTTCAATACTTTTGCTAATAGCTAATCACACGCTACTACTTACTGATTCGAGGCAGCAGTGCCCTAGTGATAAGGTCTCGGCTTCGGGACCGGAAGGTTCCAGGTTCGAAACTCGATTTCACTAAAGAAACACCGTGTATTTGGGCCTGTTGTATGTTAAATCTGACGTCGTGGGTCAAACGTTCTCCCGCTGGTATGGTACGGAAGTTTGAAGAGGGAGGTGCTGATGCCGGTTCAGGTGTCTTCCTCGTCATATAACCACAGTTCAAAATTACGAGCTCCGTCCCAAAATAGCCCTCGTGTTGTTTAAAAACCGGACGTTAATATAACTAAAGTAATACTACTTTCTGATTCATACATAATTAATTCACGAGTATTTACTTACTGATTCTTAAGTAATTAATTTACGAATATTTAAAGCGGTTTCCTTTGAATTAACTGCATTTCTACCACAAAAGCAAACCTGTTAACTACTACCTAAATAATTCTCTTCAGCCGGAGCTGAAACTTCTTTCATTACATGCATGGAGTGACGATGAACCTTTTCACGTGACTTGATGATACCTTCTTGTTGCTGTTGTCGTGAACCGCAAAATGGATTTTTAGCAGGAAACATTTAGATCATTTCGACCACAAAGCCATTATCTATAATTCGAAAAACACACGTGATGACTGTTCTTACTACTTTTTGAATATAAAATAATGGAACGCACTCTGCAATTATGTTCACCGGTGTAAGAAGCTGTGTTTTGATTATTTGTTTCATTGTCCAGTTCGTCCTTTGAAACTTTTTTTATGAACGCTTACCAATCAAAGGATAATCATCTCCAGGAATTTGTTAACATTTTACTTTACAGAGCATTACAGCGCTAAGACATTCTAGTAGAACCGGCTCATTTTTAAAGTGAGCAATTTTCTCAAAACGACGATTTTATGTCACGTAGTTTATGAATGCTAAATGAAAATGAAATCTTAAGGAGTATTTAATGAAGATGAAAGAGTTTGGAAGAACTAAAATCCATAAAATGGTTTTCTCCAATCCAAATGAATGGATGATCAATGATATGATCTGACTTTGGTCTCGTGGAAACATAATGACACACTTTCACAGGTTTCTTGAATGATAGATTAATGTGTCAAAGAATCAGTAACTTTTTGAAAATCATATCTGTAGTATCAATTATAAAAAATAAGTATGCTAATTATCTTAAAAGTTGCATTTTTCATTAGTTGAGGAATCTGATGTTTGTTTTAAAATAATTTACCAAGACATGAAAAATTCAGTTACATGCATTCGTATAAAAATGAGAAATCACTCCAATTAATTTAATTCCCCGAGATTTTGTAAGAAAAAGTGACTATGCATGAGAAAAATTGCCAAAACAAATTACTAGTTAGTGTATTTAATACAATTTAAGATTAAATTTTAAAAAGATTGCTTTTTATTTTTAATAATATCGATTTTTTTATAACCCAATTAAAAGAAAAGGATAAACAGTTTAAAATTTATTTTAAATCGTTTGATAAAATGAAGCTATTAAGTAATTTAAGAAAGAAAGTAATTTTTTTTACCTAAAAGAAAATTTATTTTTTACGGTTCGATAAAAAAATAAGCTATTAACTAATTAAGGTTAAGGTTTTATGTTGGTACTGAGCAGCAATAAAAGAACAATGGATGTTTTAAACTATTTATCCTTCCTCGTGATTGGTAACTGGTTAATTACTTAAGAGAAACCAGCTAGAACTAAGTTGGTGCATAATACGGGTTTTATTTTCGAAAGCAACAAGCGTAATATAAAATTGAGCTTGACGCCGATGTAAAAATATATGCATCTGCAACTACTTTGTTTTATTTCGTTATTTGAAATGCAGCAATAAAACTAATTAAAACGCTAGGTAACTTTCGTCAGCAATGGTATCTACTACTTTCCAAAGTCTGTTAGGCATAATTTATTTATTAAATATATCAAATGGTTTTTTTTGTTGATATTTAAGAAAAATAATTTAAAAACTAAAGTTCACGAATGCGAAAACATATCATAATTTCGATTTTAATTTTGTTTACAATGCTTTTTGTTTGCCTGTGTAGCCAAACTTCGACTCTGATGAAAGTAGATTGTTTGGAAATGTTGAAACAATGATAGAACTGACCAAATCCTTTAAAATATTACGTTTAAAGCACTAAAAATCATAAAATGAATGTAATCAAGATAAATACTAAATCCGCACACTCAAGCTGTATCTTATTTGTTATCAGTTGCGCAAATGTGTCGCCTTTCTACACTTCAAACATCATTTATAATAAATATTACGAAATCTCATAACCGAATTTGGAGAAAAGGAGGTATACAAATGATATTTAGTGACCTTTATTGTTCTTCAAAGATTCTGATTATTCAGATGCTTAAGAAGAAAATGGTTGTTTCCCATACGATTGAAATAATGGTGTCTTTTGTGAAAGAGCGTCCGTAGCTTCTAATGGAAAAGAATGCATTATTTTGCTTTAAAGTTACTGGTTTCTATTGGATTTCAAATGACCCAAATTGGTATTTCCTCGCAGAATACTAGTGACATAGAAAAGGTGAGTAATGTGTACTTATAGGTGAGGTTTTACGAATTACAATAAATTACTGTTAAAATGCCTTCTTAGCTGAACTACTGTTCACAAGTTGTGCATCTTTATCTGCAAGATTATGACTATTACATTTACTTCAAAACACTTATAGTAAATTATCTTTTTTACTTTCTCATATATTGTAATCTTCAAAAAAAATCTCTTGATTTTGATGAATCGCCACATTTTAGACCTCACTGAATACGAAAAATAAATTTGTGAAATTATGTTTGTTTTGTCTGTCGATCTCTCCGTGAACACAATAACTCAAAAATGGAAAGAGCTAGACGGACGAAATTTCGTATGTATATGCTTTTTATACAAAAATTGTAGATTTGCATCATATTTTGAAATCTGTTGGAGGGAAGGCTGTCTGTCTGTCACGAATGTCCATGTGAACACGATATTTCGAAAAGATAAAGAGCTAGGTGTACGAAATTTATCATACGGCTTTATCACCAGAATTAAAATGTATTGGTATCTCTGTCTATCTATCCGTGTAATCCTATGTGAACGTAGTTACTAAAGGAACGCAACAAACTGGATAAATGAAACTCGTAGATAGTTTCGACGCCAAAATGGTAGATCTGTGTGCAATTTTGAACTTTATCAGTAAACAGAAAGAAGTACTAAATATATGCTACGTTCTCTTCCAATGTAAGGTATACGATAAACACAAAATACGACATATTTCGGAAGTATATCACGAATTCGAGAGGAGAAATCTCCCGCCGGTTGTTGAAACATTTATTACAATAATTACATATTATCATTATAAATATTTTGTGATATTATTATTAAAAATAACAGAAGAAGTAAGAAACAGAATCTGTCAGGAAGGCGGACATTTTCTTTTGATGTACAGTATTAATATATACTTTACATTACTCTACGCACACCCCTGGCAACAGAGATAAAAATCTCCGGTTTGTAGTTTGGGTGGGTGTGCGTGGTAGATTCTTTATTGATCCCCCCCAAAAAAATCATACATTGAGTACAACAGTTACATAGACTTGATGTACAAAATAGTTCAACAGGTATAAATTTTAGATAGGAGATAAGATTTACGCATAAATTGACCATTCAGATTATTTCTGATGTATGGAGACAAAACTGAATCTAAAGAGAGTAAGTTTGAAATCACTGAAACAAACGTTCAAGATGAAAGCGAATTTGGAGTATCTTTATGACAGTTGAAAAACATTAATAAAATGATTGGAAATGGTTTCATTAAACTAACTAGAATGAAAAGAAAATGAGTTAACAATATTATCACATCATTTCACTCGAATATTAGTGTGTCTCCTCATGAGTAGTCACGTGAGTTTCTGTATTGGTTGATTTCACTTATGAGACATTTACAAGTACTGTCTTTAGTTGTATGTGTAGTGGGGTATGTAGTTCCGAAATTTAGATTATGGCAGTTTCAGTTAACACAACACAAAAGGTTATTGGTACAATCTCTCGATAGGTGATGGTCAGCACATTTACCGCAGCTTGGAGTTTTGTAGAAGCTGTTCGTTAACTGTCGTGGGTTCGTTTAATGAAGTGCCTCGGTAAATGGTGCTAACATTAAAGCTTTGAAGAAAATTGGTGGTGAATGGTGTACTATTTCGCTAATTTTCTCTCATGGATATATTTTTAGAGAGGTATGAAAAACCGATACGGAACCAAAGAAATATCGATTCCAGTATTGTCGGGATTAAGAAAATACAGTTTCCTACCACAAGTGAGATCGCGAAAACATCGGTAGAGTGCATAGTATATTTAATTACTAACTAGGGGCCACGAAAAATTTGTCTTCTATATTTTTCTATTATATGTCGTCGCTGAATTTGTTTGTAATCAAAAAGTGTAACTCGAGTAATTTTGATCGGATTTGAACGGCCGAAGAATATGTTGTAGGAAGGGTGAAAATTTCCGATGAGTTAGTTGATGGGTCATCCAGCTCAAAGGGGGAGTAAATGGTGGTGGTGGGTGAAATTTTCATTTCCCTTTAAATGCTTAACTATTGAAGATAGAAAGCTCATCCAAATTAGGCGAATAATTGCCTCTTCATATGAATAACTTTTGTATTAAAAGTATTCTTGATAGTTGTCAACCCTTAGAAGTTAAGAGTCGATAACCCTACTCGTAGATAAGAACATCACAATATACTTTTAAGATTTTGCTGTTCGCCGAAGGTATGAGGCTGTGGTAGCCTCGTACTAGAGTCTTGGCTTTAAGACTGGAGGGTCACAGATTCGGCATTCGATTCCATTGGAAGATTTGTCTTGTATAGGGGCTAAAATATGTCGAGGGTCAAACGTCCTCCTGTTAGTGTCTTGAGACGGGGTGCCGGCTCTGATATCATTTCCGTCATCTCGCCACGGCTCAAAATTACGAGGTCCGTCCCAAAACAGCCCTAGTGCTGCTTCGAAAGAGGGAAGTTTATCTGACTAAACCAACTCGCACAAGGTTTTGCAATACTTAATTTCTTTCGTATAACGCTTGCAGGCAACTTATTAAACTTAACCTAGACAAAAAGGAATCTGCATCACCTTCAGGCTTGCTGACAGGAATTTTTTTTATTTAATAACTACAGCAACTAGAAATATTTTGCATTAATGCATTTCTGTTTATCTAAGCATGCTCAGAAATGCACAGCAAGCATAAGAAGAATTGATTCAGCTCTATATTCTGTAGGGCACATGTAATGCATCATTTAACTGCAGAACCATCAGACCATGTCTGGTTTGTTAAGATAGTATCTAAACATTCAATTATTTTACAATATTCCGTCTCATAATTTTATATAAACACAAAAATTAAGAAAATCCTTACGCTGTTGCACTATAGTATAATACTATTGAATCTTGTTTTTGCAGCTGTTCTGGTACACAGATTCTAATATTAACTGATAACGATTTGTTGCCTCAGTCTTAACATAAACAATGAGGTGTAATTTTCCGTGAAAAATTAATGGTACTGTTTCTATCTGTTGAAAAAATCTTTCAACAACTTTTTGGATTCTGAATAAAATAAATGGTCATGATGGATGAAGAAACAAAAGCAAAAAAAAAAGACTGGACATTAAAAAGGGCATCAGAAGTAGATTACAGAGCTATTAAATGAAACAATATAAGAATTTTGAAGATTGTAGAAAAGGAGTGGAAAAAATGACGGGAGGCTGTCTTTTTCAAACAGCCGCCGATGTTAAAGGCGTAGGACTACTTTACTCGCGTGGTTCTTTTCCGATTTTCAAATTTTTTCGTAACTTCTGTTGTTACCCTTTATCTCTAAAATAAGACATTGGTTATGTATTTAACATATGTAGTTGCCGAGATTAGAGGATCTCCCATACAACCTTTTTTGTGGCTTTTTGACGTGTGAATCAAATTCCTTCCTGAGACCCCAATGGGAGGAACGTAGTCCTACGTTAAAAGGTGACCATTTGAAACAAAAGTTAATTAGATTATGTTGCGGCTAACTATTCCGCACAATTGCATGTTTACAGGTGGACGCAATTATGATATCGAGTATCAATCACCATTTTATGAATATCCAGTTCATTGTCGAAAACTGTAGACCAATGTGTGTGATTTGTCACACCCATTGAAACATCTGCAATTCCACAGTTTTGTGCAAATGCTGCATTTGAATTTTTCTCTGATGTTTTACAAAACCTTCTATAACTCATAATTGCATTTTGGAGGGTTTTTTTCAGAACTGCGTCCATTTAGTACAGCCAACATGTCTAGTTTGCGATCTTCAATAAATGTATTTGCCTATATAATTACATTATGGTGCGAAAGTTTCATATTCTGCCTTAAGCTTAGTGTTAACGTTTGTGATTATTCATAATTGGAATAAAGTTTTGGGCGGAAACACATCTTATCAAAAATACGAGAAAAAGCTCATGCCTGATTCTCAAACAAGGTTTGAAGATTTTAAACAATGTAAGACAAGATTTCTTTGATATCTCTAATTTTCTCGATAAATATGGAATGATTGTTTATAAATATGCGAATACTGGTAGTTGAGATAGGGTGCGATTCCTATTTGAAGGTGAAATTGAATAAAGTTGGGGTGCTTGAATTTTACAAATATGACCAGCCAGCTTTATAAACACTCGTAGACTAGTATAAAAAATTGTACTCGCAGTTGGGAGTGCAAAATTATTCTTGGGTAAGTTTTGAACTTAATAACAACAAACAACATCTTCTCTGAAAGGCGAAAAATAGAGGAAGAGAAGAACTGCCAAACTCAAGGAAGGATCTTTTTCCAATTTTGCGGTCTGTAAAAATTTAGATGTTATTTATTTGTTCCATATTAGTCTTTCAGATTGATTTGCTATATTTACATAGCGGCATTTTAGAAGAAATTTTAATTCTGTTCAAATAACTAAATTTCTGATATTTCGCCCTCCAAATATGCATTTATCCCACAATTTGGTTTTCAAATTACCAAATATTTTTAATAAATCAAATTTCTCGAAACCGAAAACAAAAAAAATATAAAACAACCGCTACTTCGGAGTACTTATTTTAAAATTAAGAGACTTCTTAAAATATTTTCCTTAACTAATATAAAAATTCAAATTAATAAATTAAAAAAGTATCGGCATAACAATAAAATATGAATCAGAATTAATTACTTAATCTATTGTGATTATTTATCCATCTGATCTCAAAAACGAGGTCTTAATTTTAATAACGTTAAGTTAATTATTATGCTTGATTTACAGGACCAAGAGGCTTAACGGATTCAACCAACCCCCATAAACCAAGAACCGATGATCAGAATATTCCCTTAAACAGCATCATGTAATGAGCCGTGTAGAACCAATTTAGAAGAGCGAAGCTTTAAATAAAAGAAAGCAACATTATAATGACTACTTTAAGTGAACTATGTGTGTCAAAACATTAGAAACTTTTTCTTTCATCTTTAACTTAAAAAAATTTAAATACTCATTATGGATAATGAGTAATCATTCTATAAAAGCAAACACAGCAATATTAGGGAATAAGGGCACCTACTGAAAGAAGCATTCGTGAAATGACATAAAATGGTACACAGAAGTGCTTCATGAACTCGTAAATATGGATACCTGTAGAAAAAATGCAGACGAAGAGATAAAAGACCACGTGCGGGCAACATTATCTTTCTGATAAAAAGAAGCGTGCCAGAATGAAATTGAGGAAGAAATTTAGCAGTTTCTAGAGTGTAGACTAGCTAAGTAGACTATTAGATTTGCGTGGAAAGAATGCGGGTCTTCTCTAACTGGTATACATTTTAAATAGTATGAACCATGCCGACTATTAACATTTTTTTTCTTGATAGCGACTGAGAAATTGGATCAAATATGCACCTAAAGAAGCAGTTAACCAAGGAGCACTGCTTCAAGATAGAATTGCAACCAGCGATCTCTTCTTATCTCTTGTCGTATGATTAATATGTATCTCATGTCCTAGGATAATATTATTAGGCTTATTGCGAAAATTAATAGTTTAATTTTTCTTTTTAAGCTTAATATTCATTCGATTTGAAATCTTTTCCATCTCTTTCAATAAAGATTGAAATATCTTAAACTGAGTAGTATTAAATTGTATAATTATTACTTATGTTATTTCCTTAGATAATCTAAGAATTAACCAAAGAATTTTCCTAAAATTTGTATCTTTATTACCAACTGTCAAACATATTGCGGAGTAAATTTTCTCATACAGGAAAGAAACAGTTGTTAAGATTAAAAGCCTATCTTGCTATTAAATCGATCTGTTGATTATTAATTACATTAGCGTTCCGTTTCGAAGCTATACAAGGGCTATTAGGGATGGTTATTTTCATCCTCGGTCAGATGTCAAGACTTGAACCGGTACCTTCTTGTCCAAACTGCCCCATATAACCAGTAGAAGAAAGTTTGTAAATTTTATATCATGTTTCGGATGCATCATATATCATATTATTTTGATTAAGTTCCTGATTGAGCACAAGATGTGCATGCACTGGGGACTTCTGGTGAAAAAGGCTCTCGAACCCATGAGTGTGCCACCTATCCACCGCAGCTTGAAAAGTACAAAAGCTTGTTATCACTTTCATTTGCATTAGTGGATGAATAAAGAGGGTTTTAGTTGCATATTACATATTTTGTGAATAAATTTACTTGAAGGAATTTTTTTTATTTAATCGAAATTACATTCGTGTGGATAAGATGTTATAAAAAATAAATTCTGCAAGTATGCAGAATTTATGCTATTTCTTTTTAAAGAATATTATTTATTGCTTTAAACAGTAGAAGCTAAAAGCGAAACAGATATAGTTTCTGATCGAGTTTCAATAATTATTTATGATCAATGATTATGGGCAAAGATGCTTTCATCAGTGATCGGTTATAAGAGAGAGAGAGAGAGAGAAATCTAGTATCTAATTTTGAAATAAAAATGTGAGCACCTTAGAGTGATTAATACAAAGAAAACTAGATCATAACTATTTTGAAAAGAAAATGCTTCTTAGGAAACTACAGACAATTCAGATAATGATGGTTATGTCAGTGAAAGTCATGAAATCAGGTGTGAAAGAAAGTATTAAAATATATCCTGCAAATTCCTCTACATGAAACAATAAATTGTAGTTGAATTTATTCCATCTGTATGTTAATATAGAGCTTTACTACGACCGATGAAGCGAGAGCGTTCTGCCCCATAGTGATATGACGTCTGAAATATCATTCCACTTTCCATATTTTCAACTCTATTATTTTTGCACCTCACTCACATGTTATGTGCACCAATCCTATTCGAGGCTGATACGGAATGGGAATGAAATCAAATCCAGAACTAGCGATCCTCTTATCAGGATGTCGAGCATCTATTTAATATCAATCTCCAAAGCAAGCTTACTTGAATATTTTAAAATATCGCTTGATCTGTGAAATACGCTTCAGTGAGCACGGACAGTTTTTTCTTCCTAAACAATATAGCTACATAAGTTAGAAAGTTTTATTTGACAATTTCTTCACTATTTTCTGAGATACCCGACCATCATTTGTATCAAATATAATCTGAAGCTATTAAAAATCAATAAAAATATCTATTATTGGTAATAAACATCAACAAAGACTGAAATAAATTTAATATATTTGAATATCCAGAAAGTCGTTATACTTAAAGGAAAATAAATACTTTTGGGCAGAGATTTAGGTCTGGATTATTCTCAACTACTTTAACAAAAAGTTTTGCTTTTATTTCTAGCTTGTTTATTTAAGCAACTCCGTTTTCTTTAAAATGATGCTTTGGAAATCAAAATTATACAAAATAACATAACAAATCAGAGCATCTATTTACGTTCTAAAAATAAACCTAAATAGCTACAATTTTTCAACATAAAAATTTAAATTGATTTTTTTCTATGAATTTGTTTGCAAAGATAGGCAATGTACAAAAAGACCAAAAACAAAAACTATACTTTAAAGACCCGAGAACTCCGTTCCGCACCATATATTGCCACAAAGACAAAACAAAAAGTATTCTTTGCTTCATTAAAAAAATCTTAAAGTGTCACATGTTAGAAGGGGCTGTTATTATCGTTCTTTTAAAGTGTTGCCAACTCTTTTTCAAGATCGTATCGTCTGGTCAATAAAAACTGTTTGATTCCGGATTGAGATACCGTTTCGGTTCGATCGGATTCAGAAATTTGCATCTGAGGAAATAAAATTGCTTCATTCTGTCTATCTCTTCACGCGTCCTTGGGCTTCAAAAGTTACTTTGTGAATTTTTATGCAGCCATTCGGACATTAGCTCAACTTTTTTTTTGTTGTGTATTGCGATCGTAGCTGAATTGGAGGATGATACTAGAAGGATAATGGAAATAATTCTAGTTGATGACAGAAATGTAATTAGGTTTTAAATAAACAGTCTTGGTAAATAAAAAGAACTTAATAAAATATATTTTTTAGCGAGTAATATCTTTAAGGCTGTCTGGTTAGTCAGATAAAGATGTTTCAGCATTGATAAATTAAGCAAAAACGACTAAAAATACTTTTTGCGGTAGGAAAAGAGTAATATGAAAAGAAGAGTATGCTCTAAAATAGTAGTAAATACCGCGCGCTATTTTTCCGGGTTTAACGATTTTATTCTTGATGAGGAAATTTAAGATACTAACCATTTTAATTGTAACAAAATAATTAACAAGATATTAATCAAAATCGTCTTTGAATTTGAATTTATTTTCACTTAAAATCGGCAAGTTCAATTAAAAGCAATAGTGATAGAACATTGATGAGATTTTAATTAATGCAACTGTAAATAAATTCAGAATACATCAAGTAGCATTAACCCATTAATGCTTAACGTACTTATTTAGGAATGCTTCTAAAAATACATCATTAACTCCCAGGAATTATATTTTCAACAATAATGTCACAAAGAATTTTTTTAAGTCTTCGTTTCTTTTATATTCAGTCGATGACAGTACGTATAAAGCGCTCGGTTGATAGTATAGCCTTTTTATTTTTCAAACCAGGCTCGAAAGTAATTTTTTGCAATGCCATGAAGAAAAGGGCAAGTTTGTTCAATTATTTATCAATTCTTTTACCTGCATTTAATAAATATATCGGCCGCGGTGGCCTAGTGGTAAGGTCTCGGCTTTGGGGCCGGAGGGCTCCAGGTTCGAAACCCGATTCCACTGCAGATCCGCCGTGTATGGGGCCTGTTGCACGTTAAATCATACCTAGTGGTCAAACGTCCTCCCGTTGGTGTGGCGTGGAAGTTTGGAGAGGGGAGTGCCAGCTCAGGTGTCGTCCTCGTCATCTGACCGAGGTTCAAAATTACGAGGTCCGTCCCAAAATAGCCCTCGTGTTGCTTCAAAACGGGACGTTAATATAACTAAACTTAAACTTAATAAATATATCAGGAAATACAATTGTAAGAATATGTTTTTCTATGGAATTTAAAATAATTTTAGATTTTGATAGATCATATCCATAGATAGATTTTGATCCATAAATAGGGACGCTAAGCTTAGGAGGCCACTACAACTTAAATTTTTCAGAGGATTTTTTTTGTAGTTTTCCATTTGATTTCATGATATGCAATATTATTATACAAAAAATTATTGAAAAAATGCGTCTTGGACATTAATGGGTTAATCTTCTTTCTTAACTTAAAATAATCTCATGAAAGTCTTGTATACATTATGCCATATCGTAACTGCGGCGAATACGACCAGTTGTCGGACTAATCCATAAATCAAGTCTCCCTCAAGTTGACAAAGCAAGGAAAGTTGCTTGTTGTATCATTCCGCTTAGTCAATAGTCTTTAACGTATTCTAAATGTATTTAAAAGTAATTTATAATATCTTATACAGTATATACTTCCACCATCAATAATTGATATTCTGGATAATAAATTTCTGTTTGTAAAATGAAAGGTTTTAATTTCCGGATGGTAATTATTATATCTCTGAGACGGACATAAACAGATATTGCATCATCTATCAGTAAAGCAGCCGCTCTTAGTTTTCTCCATTATGTTAACTTAGGTTGTCATTAACTATAGTTACTTCGCTCTATTGGCTGAGACTTTAATAACATTAAACACAGATTTTCGATTACCAGCCTGGTGAAAGTAGCTAGTATTCCTACCCCCTTTCCGGCATCACTGAGAGGGAAGCACTTAAATTCATATTTCTGAAGAGGAGTACTTATCATTTAAATCGAAAAAGGATTTTATGTAAATAGAAATGATACAATGAAAAATCCAAAATGAAATCTTTCGATTCGAAATTTCATATGTCGATCTGAATAATGACTTGTGAGTTCTGCAGCCTATCAATTTAACACGTTCATGCCACTTCTGAAATTTGAATTATTCAAGTGTGATCCACGCCAGCGTGAATGTGTTAAGTTATTATCATTACTCATATCATTGTTAAGTAAATCCCTGCGATCGAAAATGTCTCTCGTAATCAGTTTCTATTGTTTAAGATAAAAATAACCAGATGTGGATCCTAGTGGTTTAGTGATGTACTCTAGACTTCGAGGTCGGGATCCGATTCTTCCAGAGGCTCGTGTACTATAATTTGGCCGTCGTGGTAACATCTTTAAATTGGTAGGGTGTGAAAGCTCGGAGAGTCGGTGATGTTGGGCTTATATGTCTTCGTGATCATCTGATCGTTGTTCAAAATTATGAGGGTCATCCCCAATAGCTATCGCGAAGCATTAATACGGGTCGTTAATCTAACAACCATCCAAATAACAGTTACATAGCTTAGAATAAATTTTCACCACTATTCTTCGCAGACTTTTCTTGCTGGATGCCCTATGTCTCTTTTTGCACGGCATTCTAATACATTTTATTAAAGAAATGAAAGACATTTTAAAAAGCCCACAGTGATTATAAAGTATCTGGCTTAAATTTAAAGACAGATAAAAATAACCAAAATACGCAGAGTTTGTAAATGGATATGCTGTAGGAATCAGCGTGCTGATGTAGTAGAGGGCGCTGTCATAAATCATCTTTTCCGGTGCCGATTTCGAGAGGTGTTTATCTGATCTATTTATCAACTCTAAACGAGCTTTTATGGTCCACCATGAAGTTTTATCTTTTAATTTTCATATTTATGTGCTGTACTTCGTCATGCAATAATTTTCACTGCAAACTATAGTGACAGTTTGTTTTCTTGTTACATGACGTGTTAACATAAAAAATTATGTAATTGTTTAAGAAACACTGAAAGACACTCGTTTCGTTCTCTTACTTTGAAATGGGGCTGGAAGCAAACGACTTATTACAATGAAATTTTTTTCTTCTGCCAATTTTGTAATGGCCACAGTGCGCTGACTGCAATCTAAATTTCGACTGGCGACTCGATTTTATCAAAGACACGCAGCGTAAGTAGGGTTGTCCACATTAAATCTCGCTTCACAGGTCATAAGTTTTTACATTGGCACGTTTAGGAGCCTGGAGAGTTACAATACGTTACAAGAACTGTTTTTTTAAAAATGGCAAAATCTTTGGAATAATGGAAACACTGGACGTTCTGTTCATAAAGTGCTCAAAACAGTTCACCTAAAACCAGTCTTTTGGACACGTGAAGAAATTCTGTTTGTCACAGGACACGGTCAATTCCCTTCATTCCTTAACCACTTCCATTTATCGGATAGTGACTTGCGCCTGCGGAGGAGTCGGCGATCCCATCCACTATACGACATCTTGCCCATTGACTCTCTCTTGGCGTATTAGGAAACCTTCTACTTCTCTGGAAAGTCTGTGGTACCAAAGAGTTCTTGAGAATCCTAATTCAAGAAAAAGAATAATAAACATGATCAAATTCTTAATAGACAATGAAAACATGATACGTCTGGTATAACTACTCAACTGCCTTTGAAAAATTATTCTTCTTTCTAACTTTTCCTGCATTCAATAGGCTGAACATAGTAAGTCCTTCCTTTCTCATAATTCTTTAATAGTAATTACCCTATTCCTTGTTTCCCACACTTAACACGTAATTGTTTGCCATCTTTACTACGTTATTCAAAAACCTGTGCATGATGTAAGCCTTTTCATGTTGTTCGTCCTCATCTTCATTCATAATTTTTCTTTCATTCACACCGTGGTAATCAAGACATTGTATATATTTTATTTTGTTGTGAATTCTATGTGTAAACACCAGCTTTGTAATTTCTTCATTTGCCAATCTTCTGCATGTTATTTTTTTTGCAACTCAATGAAGTCCACCTACATCTATACCAAACCGGATAGGAGACACACGAGCTCTAGAGACGGCGGTGTGGTGTGGTGTTAAAGTGTCCTCGCCGTCTACCCAGAAATTAATAGGTCTGACCAAATTATATTTTTATCTAATCAACTTTCTGTCTTTAAGAAAATTTTTAAAAACCCCTCTGTGTGGATTTGTGTCCAGTTCTGACCTATTTTTCATTTGAAAAACTGTTCACAAAATTTCAGTCAAATTTAATTAATGTTAAAAATTTCTTCCCGTTAACAATACAAAAACTGACAGAAATAGAGTATTAATTTGGAAATACATCTATTTATACATTTTATAAAAGTCTTATTGTTTACAATTTTGTATATGAAACTCTTCATTTTTCTTAACAAGATTTAAATACTTCCCTAAATTTTTGAACCAGATTTTCCTTCAACAATCATCACCTTATCTTCCTCTCCTAGTTTCTATCTCTCTTCCATTCTCTTGTCATTTCAAATTGATTTTTCTTCAGTGAAAGATTATGCTTCAACAGATCTCTTTAATTAGAGGATACATTTATTTTATCGTCATTCATCTTATTTTTTTCTTAATTTTTTTTATCTCTTTGTGCTTATCTCAGCGCTCTGCTGCGTTTTCCTTGCAATGAAATCTCATTCGTGTCGCTTCGTCAAGATCAGTGAGGTATTTAGTAGTTGATAACAATGTGTCTTTGAACTCGTTGTGCATGAGGATAATATGCTAAGATACAGTTTTGATGCATGCGCTGGGAGGTGACCGAGAACATGTTGCATCCAATCAGTGGAAAAGACTCCCTGCGACTTTTGCCGTTTCTTACACAGTATCGGCGTTTTGTGTTAAGCTCGCAGTATAATGAAGAAAATCGATTTTCAGTCAGTTTTGGATCTTCAACCTATTGGACCCAAAATTTAATTCAAATCTTTTTTTTTTGAAGTCAATATCTCATACTAAATCTCAGTTATGTATCTTGCTGCTTTTTTGAATTATCATTTTTACACACATCGACAGATAATCATCGACGACAATAGACATCGACAGACAGACAGTCATCACTTTGGTGGATTTTTCTCAAAAATATGATACGGATCTACAATTTTAGTCATAAAACTGATATGCCTAGTTTCATTCATGTAGCTTATGGCGTTTTAAAGTAATCCTGATCACTCGCACTTGGACAGAAAACAAACTTCCCAATGATGGATTTCATCAGAAATTTGATAGAAATTTATAATTTTGATATAAAGATCACATATGAAATTTCATCCCTCTTGCTTGTTGCGTTTTTGAGTTACCGTGCTGATAGGAAAACAAGCATACAGATAGACAATACACGCATAATTGCGAAAAAAGGTTTTTTGCATAGGGAGGTCTAAAACGTGAAGATTTATTGAAATCTGTAGTTCGAATTTTTTACAATACTTTCTCCTTATACACTAAAAGGAGAATTCTTTTCATTTATAGCGCCATTTTCGTGTTAATATACAATTTTTATAAATTAATAAATAGAGAATAATTACCATGTACAAAAAAATCAGATAATTATACGTATTATGTGACATAAATATTGCCATTCCATCATTGATTCTTATATAATGGCTTATCGGAGTTGTTACACATGTGGTTGGTAAAAAAATGCTTACAAATTTATTCGCTTGGTTTTAGGAAAGTTCATTCCATTATATGAGAAATGCTTCAAACAAGGGAGAAAGTAGATACAAATAGCATGGCCCATGAACTAAATGCTTCGTTTCCTTATTCATTAAATTTTTGTTTTAAAGAAAATCATATCATGAATCGATATAAAATTAAACATAAAAAGGCTCATTACGAATGATTTTATTATTCGGTTATTATTTCTAAGGATTTTAAGGTATGTTTCGATATATATAAATAAACATTTGATACAGAAGTTTCATTAATAGAATTTTCAAGCAGTCAGAAGAAAGTATTAATTTAATGATACATTAAAACAAATAAAGAGCTAACAATTCTATTTTATGACGTTTGACCTAGTATTGGTTTTTTAATTGCAATATTAACCCAATGTTTCAATTTATTTCATAAAAATAAATTTGCTATAAAAATGAATTTAAAAGTTTCAGTGAAATTTCATATAGAAAATTAATATAAATTCAAAAAGAAATTTTATAGAAAAATCAAGAAATTATTATCTGGAATACCTATACATTAACATCATAATTCTCTTAAATGAATGGAACAAGCAACAAAAATTAATAGAAAAAATTGAATTTTTCTCTCTATATTTGCATATTTTATTACTAATGCTAGAAGTTAATCGAAAAATATTTTCTGGTTTGTTGATTTCAACCTTAACAATTCCCCATTTTCGTCTCTTTACTGCAGTTGTTTAGATCAGTTATCAATGGAATCCAGGGAAGTCTTTAAAAACTAATTAGTTCCTATGAGAAAGCATACGCATGTTGCTTTTATTTGCTACGCATTTTACAATCCTGGTTCATTGAACTTTGATAACGGTATAATTTTCTTTCAGAAGGACATAGTTAATAATTATGTAAAATAGTCGTTTCACCAATAGCATCATATCAATAAACTGGATAAATAATGAAATTGTTTATCGGTATAATACTGATAAAGAACACAGTCATTTATCGGTGATATTTTAGAATATATTTTCAAGAACAATTGTTCTTTTTTAAGTTTTTTAAATGATTTTGTTAAAACCATCGTTATTCAAATATTTAATTCTGTTTTAAAGGAAATCTGTTTCAATGAAAATCATACAAAGAATATTTTTTGTTTTTGATTTTACTTATTAGATAAAAATAAAAGAAATTCCAAGTAAGTTTTAGGAATTTTGGTAATTTACAATCTTTCATATTCATATATTTTCCCCCCATCAGAACGAAGAAATGGCAAGAAAACATTTGAATTTTCAGATTATAAAATTCAAATGTTATGTTGGTTTGAAAGCATTAAAAATGAATGCAAAAATGTTATCAGTATGATATACATTTTATGTAGAGAGATATTTGAGTTTTATTTCTGCATGATTTCTCTTTTATTTTCTATGAAGTGATATCCATTGATAACATTTTATAGTATCAGTACAGCAATTACTCATTCTAAATCTGAAAACCATTTTCAGCCAACTGAATGCATGGATAAATGGTGATTTTCACTTCAGTTGCCTTTTAAAGTTTTGTTCCATTTAAAAATTAACATCAACGGTTTGCCGAAAACTACAAAATTTTACTTTTATAATTGATATATTAATGAGAAAATAATTTATAATTTTTACATATATCTCGAAATCCTTTTTAAAATCCATTAAAGATGCTATTTCAAGAAATTATCCTATGAGGAAAACTTGAGATGGATCTAGTGTTTTCCTCCGTATGTCCAAGATGTTATTTATTATAATTATAATCCTGACTATAATATTAATAGAAGCAATATACCTTCTCTTCACAAAATAGCAACATTCTAACCAACATTTAATATGGTAATGGCCAGGATCAGAAACAATTTTTTTTACTATTATTATTGAAATAACAGTTTTTAAGCACATAATCTTATCACAATTCTAATTACATAAGAAAAATTTGAAAAAACGCGTGATTCTAGAAAATCGCAATGCAGTTTTGGATTTAAAATTGCATTCTTATAGAAACATTTTATATTAAAAAATCTTGTTGAAATATCCTATGTTTAGATATGAAATAAAATTATACGCATTAAAGTGAACAATATATTTATTACTCCTTAAATGCCATAAAAGTACTTACTTTATAAAAACTTTTCAAGGAAGAACTAATTATTCTTTTGAATTGTGTAACTGTATATAAAGAGGGGAAGTTAATACTGTTGCCAAGTGGAAAATTGGAATCTCTTCACTAAAAACCAATTTTTGTCTAACATATTACTTATGCCAAAGATAAATTAAAATGATTGTTTAATATATACTTTTAATAGTTATTACTGTTAACTGTTAATGTTAACTACTGTTAATATTTAGTGAAATTATGAAATTGTTCCCAAAGATTATAAATACATTCCAAGTTCCAAAATTACAACTAAGGCAGTAACATATGAAGCCAATTTATGGCTAAAACTACTGAGAATCCATGGACGAGTTTTAGGCTTTGTTTGTTTACATTTAAGTGCCTGTACTACGTAATTCCGGTGTAATGCTAAGTCAATGGAACCTTCAAACCGGAAGTCCAACATACTAGCAGATAAAGCCAAGGTTTTTAATGTAAGTAAACAAACCAGAAAACTCGTCCTTAAAGACTTGATTCAAAAAAGACTGAAAGAAATTATCGTCTGCTGGAACGTTTATTCATTTAATAATTTTTGAAGAAGAGAAAGAAATCAAAATACAGCGTTTCAAAGATTATTTCGTTAGAAAGAAGAATTTTTTAAATATATTTTTGAGTCATAAAATGTTTGATTTATTTGAAGATTATTAATTGAACTTTTGATTAGAAAACTGAATTTTCTTTTAATTGAAAATGCTCTCATCTCTATGAAAACAGTAATGGAACATTCATACATTAAAATTACACTAATTTGTATCAGGTAAGTTTATTTCAAAAGCTTCAGTAGATACTGATCGTTTCAATATTCCGAGACTAGCACTTTTGGACGATTTTACTCTAGAAAGGGGTGACAGGCAGTGAGTAAGATGAACGCACTTCCGAAGTTCTCTGTTAGGTCACGCTAAGTAAAATGTAAACATCTTCCCCCACCATTTTCCACTTTCCCCCTATTTTGGTGAAAATAACTCCGCCTGGCGCATGCGCAAAACCGCGGAGGGTTTCGGAATCCGAGAACATACAATACTATAATTTCTAATTTACCTAACTATTGTTTTATTTATATGTTTTATTAAATTATAACTTTTTATTCAGTATATAACTGCTGGATTGAAATTAGAGACAACATATGATTTGAATGATTTCTTAAAAGTAGGGTTTGTGATAAATTTTTATTTCTAATCATTGTTATATTTTTTTATATTTGAATTCGGAACTTAATAAAAAATATTTCCTTGCATGGCTGCTTCACGCTTAGAATTATTCTCGCTCTATGCGTTAAAGTATCTTCGAAATTTTAAAAGAGTATGGGAAGGAACTGTAGCATTTCTGTTTTGCCAACGATGTTATCTAAAATCATCTTCTTAAATCTGAAACGCATTTCATAATTTGTTATTATTCCTTTTAGGAACTCCTTTTCTTTTCCTCAAGTCTTATTCGTAAGTGCGGAGCAAAGTACGAATAAATTGACTAAGCTTATTCAACTTAAGTCGAGTTTACATTTGGTATTATTATTGAGAGCTATCGGAAAACCGCGTGACCTCAAAGGGATCGCATAACTATAAATCTCATTAATATTATATTATTGTCCCCTACTGTCTATTCCAATGAGACCAATTCATGGTACCTCAAAGTCACTTCGAAGATATCTTATAAAAAAACTGTATGGTATTTTGTGCTGTGACGACATATGTTTTTTTCCTAACGTTGAAATGCTTAATGGATTGCAAAACTTAATTGGCAAAATGTGCTTGACGATAGTCAGGTGAGCAAAAATTGATCCTACTGGATCCAGTACTCTCTTCCAAAGGAAACTCTACTTTAGACTTAACTCAATTTTTTCGTAATGGTTGAGTGAAAATAAACATTAATATCTTGACCATAAACTTGCATGTAAAATCTTATTATTCGCAGGGGCTCATAAAATCGTAAATCTGTCAAGCTAATATATTATTTAGAATGTTATGTTCAGCAAACATAAGCTCTTACGAATTAACTTGTGATAATTTGTTACCTTCATAAAAATTTGTATTGTAGTGCAGAAAACACTATAAATATAATATCTGTATTTTACACACATTTGTTTGTAAATTGACAGAAAATTATATTCTCTTAATTTTATTTATAACACTTAATTTATATTCAATATTGTAGAATTCGGGTCTACGTGTTTAAAAAAAGCACATTGTAGTTCACGACACATTTTCTAATAACATAATAGTAAATTTCTTTTAGTTTATGTTTTAATGTAATAGTTAAAAAAATTTCTAGATGGGAATTCTTTTTGTTTTTTACAATCAAAATGATGGGTATATATGTTGATATTATCTTTGAATTCCATGCATTTTTTACTTCATTAAGTGCTTTCAGTTTCAATAAAAGTGGATGATTTTGAAAACTTAATCAATTCTTTATGGGATTTCAATAAAAAAAAACCATTTTAATTTTCTAAATATTTTGTGTGGCTTCGCGTCTCGCCTCATTTTACTTAAAAATGCTTGATTTAATTGAAATTAGCTAATGAAAACTATAAAAAAATATAAAAAAGTTTCAAATTAGTCATTCAGTTTTTAAAAAGTATAAATCATTTTAAAATGCGTTTTTCGTAAGTGTAATAAATCTTCTTTAAGATTTATCGATGCATCTCCAGACAAAATGAATCTTTAGGTACTAAATTTACGAGAATTTATTTTAAAATTTACTTAAAGTTAAAGAAAAAGTGGTCCTAAAGTCTGTTAAAATATTTCGTCGCATAGCAAGCAACACCACCTAACTCAATTTTCCAATTTCGCAAGAAGAAAAAAATACCGATTTTTTTGCAACCAAATAACGAATATGATGGATATTTTTCACATGTGTTCTATATAGATGATCTCATGTTCAGACCTATTTTTTTCTTCCTCTTGTAAAATTTCGAAAATTAAGATAGGTAATGTTGCTTGTTAAGCGACGTTTTGTTTGAAACTGAATTATTGAAGAGTTAGGAAACATTTTTAAGTACCCAAATAAGCTGGGAGCAATTGAGTTCATACATCCTTTTTATTGTGAAGAAAAATATATCAGAGAGATATTCTTCCCTGCTTTCTGTTGATTTTTATTTTGTTCTGCAATATATTCTGCTTTAGTTTTGTGTTAGTTCAAGTTTATACAATCTTTTAAATGTTAGTTATTTAAGAATACGATTGATTAACAATAAACATCTTTCCAAAAGAAAGAATGCCAATCTGAATGCTGGAAGTTATTCACAGCTTATGTTTATAAATAGATTCGAATAAAGCTTTTTACAATAAACATCTTATTTAAATAAAATTTGCCACGAAAAAAAAATTAAGAAAACATTCCGGGATTCCAGTTCCTTTAAAAAGAAACACTCTATCTTCTAATTTTCTTTAAAGAAAAGCAGAACAGTTGTATCTTGTAGACTTCATCGGTCATTATAACTAAGAAATAGTTTACCTTTAACAAGTTCCCTCTGTACTAAATATTTTCAGTGTTTTTAATTAAAGCTTCTTAAGTTCACTTTTAGACGTCTTAAAACAATTATTTATATTAGTTGTAGTAGAATTCTTAAGTTATTGACAATATTTTAACCTACATTCTTGTATCAAAATTGGGTAGCATGAAATGTTTTTCTTTTGTTCTGGACCATTCCTTGCCCTTTTTATAGTAAATAAAACACTTACATGCAATCGTTTTTACTGCCGAAAATTCTTCATCTTGGCATACCCGCACTGCTCGACTGAAGTTGAATGTCCTACCTTTTTCCCAAGCAATACAAGCTTTTACGGCTTCATTTGTTCCCCATTCATTTTGAGGAAAACGGCGACGAGATAATTACATCCAGATTTGCATAAAACAATAAATAAATAAAATACGGTGTAAATCACACAAATGGTTTATCATATCAAACTCTGTAGATTTTTCCCACAAATTCAAATGCCGTGAACGGCGATTTTCCACTCTTAGCAAAATGCGATTACCGTTTTTATGCGTTTTAATAAAGATGTTCCGTACGTTTTCTCCTTTACCAGATTAAGTGGATTTTTTTTCTATTCTTTTTTTAATACGCGCGGTGGAGATCTGTTGTTATCGTTTGGCGGAGAAAATGGGTTGATGTGCGATAAAGAAATTTCAATTTTAAATGTCGTAAACTTGTTTGATTCTCACAATTGGTGTGAGCTACTGATTTTACTTTTGTGGGTTTTTTTACGCTGGCCCGTCTTGATAGGTGGTCAATCAATAGGGAAATTTTTAATTATTCCATGTTTATTGAGGATAAAAATACACTATTTTTACGCTATTTTTTTCAATCGATTATGCGTTTGTACAGCAATAGAAATAAAATGGCTGAAAGTTTCGTACAAATCTTTATTATTATTATTCCGGGTAATTTTGATTTGTCTGATGCTACTTTCACAAATACGAGCATACTGTTGGAGAAGTTCTGCTTAATTAACCCTCCGACTGTATATTTTTTTTTTGAATTACTACATAGATGCAACGTTTTAAAACATGTTGAAATACCGTTGAACCAACCTAATTGTTCTTTACATGCAGGCCTTGATTAGTATAATACGATTCAACGTTTTAAAAGTACTAAGTAAACACATTAGCTTGCAAAAATCGCGGGATGAAGCAAAAAACAGACGAACTTTCAACCCGTGGAAATCGCGGAATATGCAGTCAGAGGGTTAAAACGTTTTAAGATATGCAAGGTAGTCCTAAATTATTAACCCATTTCAAACATTAATAAAAAATCTAATAATGTTACAACTACGTTTTTTTTTAAATGAGCGAGCAAATAAAGTTTTTTTTCTCATATAGGTGGCGTATCCTTACGGCGTTCTAAATTTGCTACAGCAAGAGATTTCCATACGCAATGGCTACCGATGAAGCCGATGCACGTTTTCTAGATTCCTTTGTTATCTTTTCTTGAATATCTCAAAAAATATTCAGTTTTCACACTACATGCTAATTAACAAATTAAAGAGCGTAAAATTCCCTACAAATAAATATTTTTATTTTTGTTCTAGCTTTAAAGTTTCGCAGATTATGGCTCTCAAAAACAGAAGATGTCGATTAATTTACGACCCTACCTAGCTAAAAAATACTTTAAAAAATGTGCTCTTATTTAAAAAAAATCGTAGTTGTAACATTAAAAGTTTTTTTAATTATTTTTGAAATGGGTTCAATAATTTATGGCCACCATGTATAATTCTGCCAGTTAAAAAACATACTGCATCAGTACCATTGATTGTGTAAAAATCTACGCAATTTATATATTCAACATCTCATTTTCATTTATTCTTACTGGCTTTTTATAAATAGTTTTATATTTACTTTGTGTCTGAGTAAAAAATGAAATGTATTCCATCAGAGTTTCGAAAATATATATATATGTTGTTTCCACACAATATCGCAACAACCGTAGTTTTTAATAAACATAATGAGTTCACTAACAAATTTCTTTACATGTAATATTGTGAGTCATAAAACAGATTTAACTGTGAATTATCGCATAACGTTGTTAATGTTATTTAAAACTCAATTAATTGAAAGAAAATTTATTTTGCAAATGCTTCTACTCTATAATTTTATTTCCGCATTGTTTGAGTCATACACATAAACTAAAGTTAGATTTTAAAGGATTATTATACGCGTTACATTTTTTTAAAGCATTAATTTCGTTTTGAAGAAGAAATTTTGATTTTAAAATATTTTGAAATATAATATAAATATTTCATTCAAATAAAAGTTTAAGAGTTTTAAGTTTTTTCAAAGAAAATTTTTATATTTTTAAATACTGTCAGTCAATTAATGGTAGCAAATTATAGAATATTTTGTTTCTAATTCATCATACTTACACCGGCTATAGTTAAATTACTGAATTAAGTATCATATGCTTCTCTTGTAGTTTATAAGAATGATGGAGAGTTTTTGTAGCTGCTTATGAAGATTTTTGTTTTTCTTGCGTTAAGGCAAAATGTTTATTTAGAATTGAGTATTTTATAATAAAAATTCTAGAATTATTTCAAGTGATGGTTATTTTTTATTTTGTTTATTTATTGCGAATAAAAAAATTAAATGATGGACATGAATGGTTATTTTACCTTAAGTAAATTCGTGTATATTTAAATAATACCATTAATGTTTTTTAGATTGCTTATTGAAATTTAGTTCTTGATAATGATAAAATTTCGTTTTAACATAGAAGTTGGAATTTAATTTAATTATTCTGTATTTCTAATAAAGAAATTCTAAAGATTTCTAATAAAGAAGAAGAAATGACAAACATGTTTAAAACAAATTTCGTTCTCAGCTCTTCTCCTTTTTTACTAATGGTTTTTGCTTTAAAAAAAGGGTAAAAATGGCAATGACAAATTTGCATAATGATGTCTATTATTTATGCATTCAACCATTTTGAATGCTATACATTGAAAAAAATAATTTTCAAATTATAAGTTTCTAAATGCCGCATACTGCGTATCTTTTGAGGAAACCATGGATTGATGGATAAAATATTTAAAAATTGCAATTTTAAAAGAAATGTAATTGCAAGAAAGGAATTAATATAAAAGAAAATATTTCAATTATTAAGATAAATTCGTGCAACCAATGTATTTTAAAATTATTACCCATTTTAATTACAGGTTCATTTATCAATTTAAGTTCTTTTCTCGTATTTTTGTTTAAGTAAATTTGTGGTAAAACTAACACTTAAGAATATTTTAATCAAAAAACCATGAAGTCAGTGTTTTACCTATATAATTTCATTTACGTAATATTTAGTAAATATTAGGCTTTACTAATTAATATCAATCAGAGTTTTTCTATTGAGATGGGACTAGTCTAAGGTAAGTTTTCCGGTACATTATTCCAGCTAAATGTGGTCAAGAGTATTTATTTTGAAAGAATTCAAAAAATGAAAAAAAAATCAATAAACGTAAAGTTTAAAAAAAATTTTAATACTTCGTTCAGGCGAATATCTGAAACAATCTCTTTTATATATTTTTATAAACGCAAAAATGTTGAAATACTTATGGTTTGTATATTCATGTAATAAATGATACTTTCTTATCACAGATTTCCCAATGGGCTGAAACTTTCAACATTTAATGCAGTCATTACTTTTTTCTAGAATCTATTATTGGTCAAAACAAGTATAATCAACTGAAACCATCAAAGCAATCATTAGACAAATCAACGTGACAATGTATAGCGTGACTCTGATTCTTAAGACTTGACATCTCCTGCCAATACTGCTTGCTTTTCCGTGCAGCTTTGAGTACACAATAACTAGAATCAAGGGCAAGCCAACTCCTTATCAGCATTTCCTTATATGACAACTATTCATTTTCAATGCATTTGAGCTATTGCAACACCTTTAAAAGCATTATCCATTATTTGAAGAGTTTATAGCTATAAAAGTATAGATATAGATTATAGCTATAGATGAGTATATAGCTTATAGTTATAGCTTTAAAACCTTAAGGTTGAGTCGGCTCTCCTGAGTATTGAATAAATGAATAAAGCTATATCCAAAGGGAATAAAATGTTTAAAGAATGTTGGATCATCCTTTCACATTTTATTAGCAGTACAACAAAGAAAACATACTAAGTATCATTTTTAGAATACTTTATCATAGTTAACTACAAAGCAAAACAGTTTTTGTGATGAACCAGATTTTCTTTTATTTATTCTTGAATATAATTAATTAAGATACAAACTCTGTTAGACACTAAAGAAAAATTATTGGCAATGAAACTTCTTTAAAGAAAGCAGTTGCTAATAAAAAAAATGAATTTTATTAAAAAATATTTTATATGAAATAATCAACATGAGAAAAGCGCTTTTTTGTTTTAATTAAAAGTAATACTATATCGGTGTTTACGACTTTTTATGAATATAGTTTAATTAATTAAAACTGTGTTTACCTTTTAAAATACCAAGCTATTTTCTCTGGTGTTCACTTATGCAAACTGTATTATAAAATAAATCTTTATTTCGAAACATTATATTTCATAATTTCACAACTTATTTGAATCGCCTGGGGAAAGAGAAGATTAAGAGCAAATACGGAGTTTCTATCTCGTAGAAATCTCGAAAGCTTATCTTTGGAGTCTTAATAATTCATTGCATTGCATTATCTGTAGTCTTCAATTATAAAAAAAAGATCTTGCATTGTTTGATATTCTAATTTGTTGATTAATTGCAAGAAGTTCTGAATTTTTTTACACATGCATGAATACATGTAAAAAAAGCGAAAACACCCGGAATATTGCTTTGTACAAATTTGAGCATTTTTTAAAGGCATTTTGTATTTGCTTTCAAATTTATAGAAATTGTAAGCACTAAATTATGGAAAATAGCTTTATTGTAATGTTATAATCATAAATGGAGTTGGGTAACGTTGCTAAAATTTGCTATGGAAGAATGAAATGATTTTGAAGAAAGAGTTGTTTTCCTTTTTTGTGGATATGCAACTGGATTTTTAGCTGTATAAAAAAGATTTTCCTTTGCTTCATTTACTAAAAGTTTTAAATAGTTTAATCAAAGAAAATTTGCATCTTTTAGGATTTTTATTTAATATTTCTGACATGACCAAAGTCGGAATAAATGTGTTTACAACCAATGCGATTTAATCCATTTCTACGAAACGTAATACAATATCACGAGTTTTTTTATTATTAAAAGCATTTAATGATCCCTAAAAGCTAAGATTTGCAATTTAGAGTGTATTTTTAAGTTTAATTTTACAGAAATTAAGAACTATCAAGAGAATGAAATGAAACGTATAACAAAATTAATTAGCTCTTAACGTAAAGGCGGCAAGTTTAAGTGTTACTTGCATCGTAAGCAAATGAAAGCTCCTTATCTATTCACTCTTTTCCCACAAATATGGTAATATTATTAATCCATATCTTCAGTTGAGATAATATTTCACCGCTAATTAATGACCGCGTAACAATCTGCTTGGAAATTATGAACATACTCTTCAGGAAACTGCATACATTAGAGAATGATCCGAGTTCAAATCGTCTGGTAAAGCGATGATGAAAGAATCGGTGAAAAATGTACTGCAAGGCAACTTATTCCGCTCCATATATCTGCAAACCACAGTATTACTTAATTACAAGTGAATTGCATCTACTTAATTTGGCTTGTGTAGGAGCTACGGGGAAGGTTACGCGAAAGTATCCACGCCTTTTACCTTGCAGTGCATCAGTAGCGGAGAGGGTCACATTCGTTGATGTGTGATTTTGAACTCTTTCCCTTCCGATAACAATTAAACTGTTCAAGGTTATGCAATAAAAGATTTTCCATTCTTTCTAAGGAAGAATTTTTTTTATTTAGTAAAAATTATCACTGAAAAATCAGTTATTCGTGCTTCATTTTGCAAAAAGAGAAAATGTATAATATGTCTGTGTTTTTCCATTGGTTGAGCATTTCGTTTTATACAATATAAGCATATGAATTTAATGAAGTCCAGGAAAAGTTGCTCTGTCCCAGCAATTAAATAAATGAAGTAAAAAGTTTTATCGATAAGGGGTTAGGAGGCATATGTTTTCGTCTTAACTTCGCCAAACGAATTGACGGTCTTCCCCCAAACATAATGGTGGTGGTGGTGGCGGCGAAACACATCTTTTAATTTAGACGTCTTTTGGCTTTTGTAATAGGGTAAAGTAACTGAAAATGTTGATCCACTCCTTTAGAATCTTTCAACGCATAAATTAATATCAGTAATGAAATTTTATTTTCTATATTAAAATTTTCTTTTTGCCCATAAATACAACATTAGTCAAGTTTCTACAATTTTCATAATTCGTTTCATTTGTTAAAGGCCAAAAGTTTATTGACACGGTTACTGTAATTAGGGTGTGGGTTAAGATTTTAAAATATTTAGCTTGAATATATGCCGATAAATAATAATATGACAAATAACTTTAAAACAAATGAATATAAAAAATAATTGCATTTTGCATTTTAATCCACCAGAGATCATCTACAGAAGGTTTCTTCGGCTCTCTTTCTTAATTTTACTACGCTGATTAGTAAAATTACAATGCGCTACATCTCTTCACCGTCGGTTTATTTAAAATTGACTAAAACTCCTTTAATTTGATTTTAGTTGAAACGAAAATTTTGAAAAAATATTCCTTATGATAATCAAAAAGCTATTTTGAGAAAATGCAATTAAGTTATTTCTAAATATTTTTGAAAATAAAATCTGAAAATTGTTTTATGAAATAATATTCTTACTTATGGATATTTATAATTTTGTACAAATATAAAATTTTTTAAAGAATATTTGAAAAACTTAGCTGGATTTCCATTCAAATTCATATAAATAAAATTCCCAACGAATAAATAAATAAAATTATTTTAAATTGCATATCGAACCTTTTTTAGATGCCACAGTTAATTTTATACGTAACTTATTGTCATAGTAAATCATAAAATTTTATTTTACATAAACAATAAAATAATGCATTGAGCCCTGACAGAATAAATAGTTAATCATTGGAGTACAAACTAATAAATTCTGAGTAATGTCTCTGAATTTAAGAATTATTTATTTATTTAAATTTCTGTAATTTAAATAAATTATTATAAAATGATAAATTATTAATAATTAAATAAATTATTGCTAATTATTTAAATTTCTGTATCTAAAATTAATACGAATAATGAAAACGTCAAGTAGGGTAAAGTATAATTTTCTAATATATGTGTAGCATATTTAAGAAAATGGTTATGAATATGAGATAAAGTTGACTATTGATTGAAATATTGTAATTTACATTGTAATTAAATTTATTATAATTGGAGAATTTCGCAGTAGGACATAATAAATGAAAACAAGTTATAGTTTTAGGTAATTCTTTTCTTTTTCCAAATTTTGAAAATTTATGTTTTAATAGATGTTTATAATTAATATTATAATATTAAGATAAATTCAAATAGGTGAGTATTTTCTTGATAAAATTTTTATTTAATATAATTGAGAACTTTATGTTCTCGCAACGCTAAAGAGCAAATTTGTTCTTTTCTAAAAAAATAGATTATGATAAATAAAATTAATATTCGTATCAACCATTATTCCCTTTCCCTTAATTGTTCTTTATATTGCATTTAAAGTTCCTGAAATTGATGCCTGAGATATTGATAATAACTGAAACAAGGTCAAATATCAGACTTTAAGCAAGGTGAGAAAATTAGTAATTTAAATTTTTCAAGAAAAAGATTTTATAATAAATGTTTGTTTAACTGCAGAAAATTTAAATCATTGAAATATATTATTTACTAAATATTGTCATTTGTATATAATTATATTAAACTAGCTGAAAACCCAGCGTTTCTCGGGATCCATATTTTTTCATATACCGGCCTCCTGTTTTTTTCTTTTTTTCCCCCTACATATATTGCCACTATATTTTCTCCAACAAACGCAAATCTTCTTTGAATCCTTTCTTGTTGAAAAAAAACTTTCAAATATAGCCTTTTTATCACCTTATAACACTATGGTTTGAATAAAACTGCGAGAATTCGAAAAAGAATGTTTATTTTAAACTAAACTAACGTCATAGGATGTTTCAGTGCATGTTAAAAGCTACGAAATAAAAATGGAAGTTAAGTGCATGCTGCAAAATAACAGAGGAAGTAAGAAGTCTACCTTGAAAAAAAAAACAATATTTTCTTAGCTTTAACAGTGGTAAACACACGTGAATAAAGGATTTGATGAAACGATACATTTGATTTTATAACAATAAAAGTATTGTTAGAATTTGAGTTTAAAATAAATTTTGAAACCTTAATTACAGTTAGAGAAAAAAATTGTACAGCAATTAAATTAGTATCGTTAAAAGATAATTTTTTGCTCTTTAAGGTGATGTAAAAATAATTTTCGTACCATAAGTATTTCGGAAGTTATTAGAGAAAAACGTCTAAAAATAGCTAATTTTCGTTATTTAATTAAATGTCTTAAGGACTAATTAGTTCTGAAAGTTTAAATTACCACAGTTGACCTAGAAATGCGCTCTAGAATGTCGTGTGCAAATTTCATAGCTCTACCGTTCACCGTTTAGAAGGAGTTCTTGTGACCGACAGATACATGTATTTTCTGTTTTATATTATAGATTTAAATACTTTCAATGTGAATATTCATAGAATAATCCTTCTATTTACATTTTATTGCATCAGTAATTTTCTCTGTGGCTTAAATTTCCGTCATGGTAAAAGGAGCGTGTAGAGTGTCCAGAAAAAATACGTCTAAAATATTTGAACTGAGTTTTTCTTGTTGTTATTAGCTCGATTTTCCACAAATGGGATCTTACGGATATATAATACGAATTTTCAGCGTAATCTGAGAAAAGTTATTTTTCTTGCTTATAATTATTTGGTAAAATCATTTCTGTAATTTCTTTAAGTTTCGATGGAAAGGCTATGAGAAGATATTTAAACCATTCCCGAACGTCAGGTGCCAGTTAATATACGTGTTTGACGAACTCCAAATGCATTAGTGTTTAAAGTTAAATGATTTTAATACCAGCAAAAATATTGAGTTTTTCCAAATGGAAAATATTTAAGACAGACATGCTTAATATTTTAGTACTTTAACATAGATATGCTTCTAAAAGAACATTTGACACTAATGCACAATATCTATAGTTCAAGAAATATAAATTTAGATGCTTTTTAATCATAATCATCAGTTTTTTTTCTCTATTCTAATGCATAGCATTATTTTAATGTTTAAAAAAACGTATTTTTAGATAATACTTCAGAGAACATCAGGAATAATACAAAATTAGAAAGTTTACGGAGCACAATTTTTTACATATAATCAAAGAAAATATTAAGAGCACTGTATATTTGAAAATAACGACTCAGATTCCTAATTCGATATAAATTTGACTTTATCACATCCAAATCCAAAGGCTATAGCTCAATCAAAATTCTATTACGAAGATTTTGCCCTAGTTATGTAGCAATTTTTCTCCTAAAAGACGTTATTCAGTCGACCGTGAAATAGTAACCTACTGAATAGTGAAACAAATAGCTGGATTTTGAAGGATTTTTATTAGGACAAGAAATTTTTACTCTATGGCCTTCAGGAGAATACTTGGGAAGTGAAATTATCTCATAGTTTGGGTTCTTCATATCTCTTTGCTGGATTACTATGCTTATAGAAACAAATCGATTTCTCTCCAAAAATTGGAAAAAGGATTTATTTTTATTGTTCATAAACTAGTGATGCACAAAAAGTTTTATTGTTCCTCAGTGTTTCGCCGAGAGACGCAAAAAGGTAACTGTCAAAAAGAGAATTTATATAAATTCATGGAAATTTTTTGACATTTTTTTGTTATAATTAAAATATCGATCCAAATAGGATACCCGTAGATAAAATATAATTATTTCTCTTTACAATCGTTATAATAAGACAAAGTTCAATTCTTAAAGTTTCCTTTCCGAGAACCTTTTCTAGAATCATCATTTAATGTTTCTATTGTAGGATTATAAATACGACATACTCCAATCTTTGTGATTCGAGAAATTGTTATTTTAAACACAAACGTAATTACTTGTTCAAGTTTTCTTTTTCTGGTATGAATCCTTTGGGTTAATTAATTTTCCCTGTATTGTCTTTGAAATTTCAGAATAGATTTTAACTATACATATATCACATATTATAAAAAATTATAATTAATCTGGTAGACGAATTTCAATTAAATGA
>BGPR01000509.1:386799-409625 GCA_013235015.1 Araneus ventricosus | reverse complement strand
TTTGTTTTTAACAATAGGATATACCGAAGCCAACTACTTCCCAAAAGTTTATTGAAAATATTTCATTACTTCTGTTTAGTAGAGTCAATACCTTCTTAATGGGATGCAACCATGCGAGATATGAAAAATGAACAGATATCGTTAAGATAAGGAACAATATAATTATGAGATAGTCGGTGCCAACCAGCATAAAAATACTTAATAAGAGGACAGATTTCAGTTTAGCAAAAGCGTTTTTAAATATGTAATAAAAATACATGATATGTAACACGCAATACAATTAGTTATGCATGGTTAAATAAGAATGGTATAGATATCTTGCAAAAATTGCAGATATTATATAAACTGTTTTAAGTAATTATCAAAAGAATTATTTTTTCCCACGAACAATTAATAGGTTGTAGAAATTATTTATTTCTTAGGGTTTTTTTTTACTTTTTAAACTAGTTTCGGTAACTGAACTTTTATTTCCTCATTCTAAACTTTAGAAGCAAAATGTAAGTGTATTCGATGGATTGAAAAACGTTCAAATGAAATACATCAAAATTTCCATAGATTCTTTTCGAATGAGACTTTCTGTGTTCCTTACAGGTTATATACATATCTAGCTGTTTGATAATTTGGTCTTTCACAAATTAATACTCGGTATTAACTTTCTCTGCTTTCGATAATATCCTTACATATAAAACGCTTATGTGGACGCATAATCGGCCCGAATTTGATAATCGCCGTTTGGAAACAGCGCGCAAGTTTGGAGGTTTGTTTACGTTTGAATCAGCGGAACTCTTGAATTGGTTTGAAATCTGAAACAACGATTTTTTTTTGAGTTAGATCGTTTGAATTAAATAAGTTTGAGTCGTACATGGGACCCAACCAAAGTTTACGGTACGGCGCCAAACTTGAATTCTTTATGGCGAAAAATCGCGGACGATAACATAGTAAATTTGGTAACATGGCTGACGATTGGTGGATTTTTCATAATTTGGCGTCAGCTTGGCGAGAGCTGTACCGTACACTTTGGTTTTATCCAGTTTGGATTGGACAAATGAAAGAATGTGTGGTTAATGCTGAATGTCCTTTTCAGCTAAAAGTTTCTAAAAATTTGGTTTATTCATCTCTCGACAGCTCAAATGTTCTGAGTTCCATCTAACCAGAGAAAAATAGTGTACCTTCCTTCATTTAATAATAATTGGAGGGAATGTGTTTACATGTGCAGAGGCAACATTTCGTTTAAAAAAGTGCATGTTTAAGATTTTTGAAAAAGGCTATCTAATTAATTTTAAAATACTAAGGGTAAATAATTATTATAGGTTTTAATTTTGAACATGTTTCAAGCCACTATTTTCTTTAAACTGTCCTTTTTTGGCTAAAAGGTTGCAAGATGGATTGCATCATTCTACGACAAGACACGATCAAGAATTTTCTGAGATTTAAAACACAAATGACTACACTGAGAAAAACACTATATCTTTCTTGACTAAATAATTGTTGGAATAAGCATGTATATAAGTGGGGAAGCTTTTTTGTGTAATATTTAAATGAAAAGTGGGAATGTTTAAAATTTTGTTGTAAAAAGCAAGGATTTGGGAAATTTTAATGGCTGATTTCTGATTGATGAAAATAATTTTGATTTTTAATCATCTTTTAATTATAAATATTATCATTCAAATTTCTTTCTAACATTTACATATATATCTGTGCTAATTAACATATATAGCTATATCTATCTAATTACATATATATCTGTGCTTAATTGTAGAAACTGATGAAAAAATTAATTTTATGAGTTCATGCAATTTCAAAGAATTTAAATTTACTTTTATTAATTAATGTACTTATAATTTTCTAATACTAACAGAAACGGATAACTGTACGGCGAGCGAGCGAAGCGAGCTGGGATCACATAGTGATCACGAACGAATCACAACGTGATTCTTGGGTGTTGGTGAGCGAAGCGAGCAAGGGGTGTTGCATATATATAAAGATTTTATAACAACTGTGCTAGTACACCCAGTGTCTTCATTGTAGCGAGCGAAGCGAGAAGGGTTTGCGTAGCAAACCCCGGAGGATTACAGCGCAATCCTCCTGGGGGTTGGCGAGCTTTAGAGAGCAGGGGGCAGCGTCCCCTAGAATAGTATAATCGTGAGAGTTGCAACCCTGTATTATAAAGTATTAGTTTATCAAAGATTAGATAATAATTATCATAAGGCATATAATGATGCTTGGTTTTATATTTGCGTTACGATCTTTAATTACGAAAACATCATGACTCATCAAACTGGTTTTTTTATTGGCTTGCTAAATATATTTTCGATATTAAGCAATGTGAAGATTAACTTAAAATTTTAGAAAATTAATTCACTAATGTTACATATCTTTTCGAGATTCGTATGAAATAATCATAGGAAATCGCGCAAGTCATAGTGGTGATCTCAATTTATATACATCTTCATTAAGGACCTTAATATAGCATTCTGATTGAAATATTATGATGCGTTACATTTGAAAAGAAAATAAAACACGTTTTAAACTAAATTACATAAACTATTAAAATTTTCTCGGTTACTCTCATAACTTCCTAATATACTTATCATATTTATTCTCTTTGGGATTTCTCTTCTGGGAATCCAGTACAATAATAAACAAATTCTCACGCAAAACTGCCAGCCGAAAGTGGAGTCGCTTGTTTTACGATGGGTTTCATTTTAATCTGAGTAATTAGAAAATGAAAGCGACGTCTACCCTTTTATCGCATCTTCCATCTTTCTGAGAAATCATACCGTTAGAGTCGTTAAAGCATGTAATCGCTGTCGTTAAGTCCCGTTTTGATCTGGATATGGCCAGAGGCATTTGTATTTTACAATAATCGGTCAATGGAAACGAAAAGGAACGGAAAAAAATCTTCGAATTATATTCTCGATCCCAAAATACATCCTCCCTGAGATCCGCTACGCATGGATTACCACGAAGTGATTGAAGGCATCCGACAAAAATAAAAAGATAACGCCTCTTAATGTCAAGTATACAGCATGGAACCACCTACTTTTCGAAGATCTCCTAGTTTATCGAATCTGCTTTCCTTTTTTTCGTTTTGTTTTGTTCCAGTGCGCGATTTTTTTTTGTAAATTTGTTTGCTTTTACTGTATTCTTTTCCGCATGCACACTGCCTGCGACGCGATCACTCATGCTTTGACAGACTTCGCAAGACAGTTCTGTCAGCCACTGGCCGTCCACAGTCCTCCTTTTTCTCGAGGGAATTTGGTACAGAGGACGGTGCTGTTGTCGGATGATGTAGCGTTGGGTGTTGGTTACGTTCTTCAATTTTGTGAGCGCAGTTCAGAAACAGTGTTGGTGCTGGAGATATTCTTCTGTCCATCCTGAAGCTGTGGACTATTTCGGCGCGCTTCGGTAACAAGGAGTGCATGGGTTACTGCATGTTAAGACTTTGCCGCACATTTTGCTTGCCTAAATTAGGAACTGGACGATCTGTGAAATCGATAAGGTGAGTAGCTTGGTGAAAATATTGATTGTCGAAGCATTGAATTTCTGAAGTACAATGTACCTATTTAATTTTTCGATGTTGTAATTTTTGTCCAATGTTATGGCTTGCGAAAACATTCACACTGTTTTACGCAAATGATATGCATTGAAAGATTATGCATAATAAAACACACGTAGAACGAAGAACGTAAGAAATTAGTTCTTTCTATTTAAGAATGAATTTTTCTAATTTCATTTCTTTTTTCAATTAAATTCTTTTATTCTTTTTAATTTTTGTATAAAAGAATTTTTTCTTGTCCAGTTTTAATTCTGCTTTCTTTTTTTAAATAATAATTCAATAAAAATTTTTTTTAAATCATTGATTGTTTGCAACTGCATAATAAAATACCATGTTAACTACCTGGTTGTTCTTTACCAGTTCGTTATATTTTGAAATAACTTTTTGATTTCTGAATTTATTATAATTTTTTGGAATACAATATGAATGTGTATGAGTCGTTCACGAAGAACATAAGAAATTAGTTCTTTCTATTTAAGAATGACAATGGATATTACTTACTGTAAATCAAAACAAATAATTTATAATTTATGCTAGAGGAATGCTCTTTATTTATAATTTGATTAAGCGTTTGTTCTTTCAGAAATAAAAACTTCACTGTTGCCACAGCGAAGTTCAGTCATAATAATTAAAATTAGAGACTAAAAAGTAAAAGTTGGTCTCGCAATGCAAATGATATTTTAAAATAATTTTTCAGAATTCATGGAGCTAACAGTAACTGAAGCATTAAGTTATCCCTTTAAGTCACACTTTTAATCGTTACTTTCTTACTTCGTGTTTTAATGAAAAGTAAAACAAATCCCAAAATTTTCGATTACCGTTGAAAATCTGTAAAAAATAAACTTTTCGTGGATTATCAAAATACTGTTATTTTCTTTCTTTAAATGAAACAGGATTTGTGGATAGATAACTTCATACGAATAACAATTTTTATACGATCTTAAAATTTATAATGTCTTTTTAATGTAAAATATTTATTAAAAGATGAATGTATTTTAATAAAAAATATAAACCCTGGGATTTTTTTCTGACAAATAAATGAGCACTTTTAAAAACATCTTTTTAAAGGGCAATTTAACGTCACATTCAGTAATTAAAGGTTGGATACAAAAATTAGTGTTATTAAAATCTTATATATTTTTTTTTACTTTCATACTTTTCGATACTACAAAAAGAGACCAATTGTATAAATACCTTTTATTTTAAAGAAGTTCGTATTCTCGTAAATAAATGATGATATATATATTTGCAGATGAATGGTGCATCTTATAACACCATCTCTTTAGAATTCAGATTAAATTATAAAAACTTACTTCGCATTAAGAAAGTGAGCATCGTTCTTAAGTTTCAATATAAAAAATTATAAAATATAAAATATTTTGAGTATTTGTAGTTTATTGCTAAAGTTTAAGTAAAATGATATTACATTTTCAGAAAATATCTTTTTTAAATAAAAAAATGCTTAATAACACCGAGATATATGGACAAGGAAAGAGGCTTCTTTTTAAAACAAACATATTTCAAGGAATATAATTTTTGCCTGGCAACAGTTTTGTTATTTTTATATTTAATTTACTAGCTGTCTTTGGCAACGAACTTGATCGACCGAAATATTGGCTTCCTCGACTGTTAAACTATTTATATGGAATGCATAACTATTCAGAACTTCACATTTGTTGTTTGATAAGAGTGAAAAATATGAATTTAAATGAGAATTGAATTTCGTGCGGAAATGAATCACCCATTTCTATCCATGTTTTCATAATAAAGCATTTTAATATTCATCGTATTAAGTTAATTGTCTATGCACAGGTAAATTCAACAGAGGAGAAAATGTTCGCAACATCAACGTCATAAGTTTCACATGAAAAAAAATTTGATGATTGAAAAACAAAACGAAATAACCAGAAAATTAAACTAAATTTCCAAAAAAACACTATCAAGAAAACTATCCTTTAAAAAGAATTAAATGTCAAAATTATTTCAATATTAAATTTTATGAAGAATAAAAGTCTTTTCTTATTCTTTCACCATCAAAATGTCAAAAAGGAAAAAATTCGAATAATAGTAACTGCGAAATTAAAGTGAGACTAAAAATCTGTAATTAGAAAGCAAAGCAAAACTCGTTATCACATTATAAAAAGTATCGATTTGAAATTGGGTTCAGAAAATATTTCATTGCACAAAACTTATAAAATGAGATACAGATCTCTTCATTCAGTGAGCTTGAGTTGAAAAACATGATTTGAAATATTACCCGTAATGCTTTCAGCAGTGCAAAAAGGATTTAGAATGAGTTTTTGATAAAATACATGAAATGTGTCAAAAATCATTTCACTGGACAGAAAACGTACCAAATAAGCATAGAGATCTAAATAGTTCGGGTTATCAAATAAAAAAATAGCTACAAGCTTCGTAAAATTCAATGAATCAATTCAATCCTTTTTTTTGTGAAAAGAAACAATATCTTTGAAAAAAAATCTGAACAATTTATCAGAAAAGAATCACAAAGTTTTTCTTTCGTTTAATCTGTAGTTGAAACTGAAATTTATTATATAATTTGAGATAGTCAGAATCTTTAAAATCCCTCCGATTAAAAAATATTGAAGATAATATACGAGTTTTATTTGCCATTTTCTTAAACACAAACCTTTATCTTTAATACCTAAAAAAATACCAGTTTCTTTTATGTTGATATTTATTTTACCAAACGAAAACTACATCCGTGATATTTATTCGGTTGACTTATTTCAGACATGTGTTTCGGTTTTAAAATCGGTTTGGAATGATGGATGCGATCTGTATAATACGTTAAAGAGACCATGTATTGGGGCAAAAATATAGTTGAAATACCTATCGTTTGTGTCAACAGTGGAAGGTAATTTGCATTTCATACTTCGAGGTATTTCAAGGGCAAAGGATTTGCTTGTGATCAGGGATAGTGAATCTGTCGGATAGTAGGAAGGCTTTTCTTTAAATTGAGCACGTTATGCTTAATCTATGGAAGTAATTCATGAAAATGTGCCGGTTTTTGGTTGTTTTTTCAGGATTTGGGCGCAATAATTTCTGCAACTTCCTCTCAGATCTTCGAGTTTTTAAAAACGGAAAATACACCGGTGTCCAAAAATTACTGGTGTACAATTTTGAAGATTTATTTATTCAAAGAAAGCACACTGCAGAGATGACTCCATTTACAGAGTGCATGATCAAAAACATACAAAGAACACAACACACAAAGTGAATTAAAACACAAAAGAAAAAAAAGTAACTGCAGAGAATACAACAGTCCAAAGCTCAAAACCACATTAATTATAAAAATGTAAACACATAAATGTTTTAAAACGAAAATACGCAATTACCAAAGCACTAAAAACACACTGAGGTTCCAAAAGTCCATGTTGCATAACGTCAAATTAAAACTATAAAAAAAAAATCACACATTTTTTTTTAAATTTAGGACATTAAACCAAAAACCCTTAAAAAAGCTAAAAAACCATTAAAGATGCTACAAAATTGAAGTTAATATGATGCTATGGTTCGCAATCAGTAGCTGAGAATCGTGGGACATACTATCGTCGGAACTCGATTTTTACAGTGAAGATTCTGACACGAGGGCAATTAGGGGGGCCACCAAAAAGGGATGAAGGCGAAAATGGAGTTTGACCCATCCTGTTTCACAGAAAGCTAATAACGAGATGTAACTTTCATCAATAGTTATGTTTGATGTGCGTAATATTTACATGCATTTTCGTAAACACAGCACAAATATTCGGGAAGATATAAACGTTTTCTTAAAAAATCACAAATTTTTCCGCATGTTTTTTTATTGTAATATGCAGAGTTTAACACCAAATTGTACGAAACTTACAGAATACTTAACAATATGTAAAAGAAGCATCGTATTAAAATTTGAATATTACAGGAAATACGAGTATTTGTACTAAATATTTTTTTTACTGCGCATGTGCGAGACGTAGCGTAATTTTTCTTTCATAAGAAAAATTATGGAGCCAAATATATAGGACAACTTATATAACAATTCCAGTTCAATACCAGTTCGATGATTGTTGTCCAATTAACAATGGAATTAACATTATTTTAAACGATTAATTAATATTAACCTTTTTAAAGATCTTATTATTATTATTAAATAGTATATCAAAATTACACTGCATCATTGAATATATATATTTTCTTTGAAATACTTGAGCAAAAGTAAAAAAAACACATTTTTTATGAGTAAGTAAAGAAGTGAAAGTTTTTAATCTTTTTATTTTTTAGTAATAATTATGTATTTCATGTGTTAAAAGTCAAAATAAACTTGAAATTGTCCGAGCAGTTCGTTTCTCACTTTATTACGCAAATGTAAATCACGATTAATCTGAAAATACTTCACTTTCGCATCTTTTTTTAAAAGGATAAAACTTGCATATCGATATCTTGAACTTAACTGAATGGCAACCCTTTTCAACATAAAAAGCATTCCATCCAAATTGCTCGCGTCTTTTAAAACAGAACAAAAACCGCGCGTTCTTGTTTTCTTTCTCCTACCGGCACAACGCATGCGCGACAACTAGTTTCCGTTTATCAATTTGCTCTTGTTCAGTTAGTTGCACCTTTCTACAGTCAGCGGTAGAAAAGAGGTTCGCACATTTGTAAGATGAAGCGATATGTCTGAGAAAAACCCGACTGCAAATGAAAGTGGTTTGTGTACATTTTGGATAGAGTTCCCGTTGAATGATTTTTTTTGGTGTGCACCCAGGTTATGAAGCTGAAAATTTGCTAGGATAACTATTGTAAACAAGGTATGTTGTTAAGATGCCATTTCTGACATAATACAATTACCTGACGAAAATAATAACATTTTAAAATATTCTTACATTATTCTGTTTGAATCGTTGTGAATGTAAACAATGATGTCATAAAATTACTTCGATGCAAGAATTAAAGAAATGATTTCAAATATATATAAAAATGTTATTATTGTTATTGACTTTTTAAAAATATATATGATCTAAATACACTATATGGTTTTAAATCACGAATTATCGTGTTATTTTTAAGATTGTGATTCTAGTTTGCTTTGATGATATTTTAAAATTTGTAAAAATGTTTGATAATGCGCTCTTTCAATTAAAATTGTATTTTTAATCTGGTTATTAAAATTTAACATTACCTTTTTTATTAATTATATAGTGTAAATTACCATCAGAATTATGTTATTAAATTGTAAATTTAGTTACTAATATTAATTATTTAGTCCTTTGTCACTGAATTAAACTGAATAAATTTCTTGTAAGTATTTGCCGGCTTCATGAATTTTAAATTTTCGCATTCGGCCGTTGTGCTATCAATTTCAGAAAGTAGATTGGCTTATCGGAAAACAATAATTTTCATTCAAACAAAAAGAAAATAGGAAAATATATAAAATAGACAGAAATTAAGACATGCTCTTTATTAAGTTGATGATTATTTTGAATCAACATTTACCTTCAAATTGCTTTATTGTTTAGAAGTAATTTCTTTCTTCCATAAATAAATAAATTTTTATAATTCTAGACTGAAATGCATACCATAAATTATGGCAACTATGAACAACTGTTTTAAAACTTTTGATGGATGACAACCTTGGCAATGTGATGTGTATTGTCCCTGGAAAAGCTTTCAATGCTAATTTGTTTACAATAACTTTTCTTCAATATTCCATAAATTTATGCTCAGTATTCAATCAAACACTTATTCTTATGTTAAGCTAAATATTTCTTTATCTCGATGAATGTAATAGTAATTAAATTACATTCATCGAGGATCTTTCTTAGGATCTTTTCTTCTTCATCTTTTCTTAGGATCTACTTTCGGATAGCATAATTTAAAACCATGCTATACCTTTTATTTTTGTTAGAAGATATAGTATTTTAGAAAATTCCATAGAATTTGCCAATGTCATACAATATATGCCAACGCCATAACATTTACTAATTTCATACAATTGTTTTTTGTTAACACACCAAAAATCATTCAAATCTGTTGAATATCAAACTGCTCCACTGGAGTGTGGTATACAGTAAAGAAAAGGGTCTTCTGTGATCAAGTAGATGAACTTTCATTTTCAGAAGGGACTTGCAATGATATATTTTTATTTTATCCAACTCATATATTTCATGTATTAATTCTAATTTATTTTTATTGAATTCTCCCTCCCCATTTTGTAGTGTGGGTTAAATATGATAAAAGAGCTGCTAAAAGAAAGTATTAATCTTTTAAGCTCAATTTTTTAAAAAATGAAATGAATTTTTAGAATTAAATTAGTTACTGTAGTAAATAAAAACATTTTTTAGTATTTTATTGTACTCGTGGAAAAGAAATAAGTATATGTAGAGCATATTTTAGATAATATGAGTAGTGAGCTGTTGACTCAGCGGAAGTTTTAGTAATAAAGGTCGTACGATATAATCGGTTCATGCGTGATTCCTTTACTTAAAATGCGTTGCACAAATTTCAAGGAAAGGCTGCGCAATCGTTTCATGGAATAGTTAAAGTTATAGAGACATGAGAATCCGATGGAAAAATGAAAATTCTCTATTTCTATTCAGAATCGTGTGGCGCAGCACGACGTTCAGAGCGTTTCAATTAAGGACACAGAATTCCTCTTAATCACCAATAGAAAAAAAAAACCCAATGCTTGCCAGCCCAATGCTATTATAGTTTCTAGTCATAATTCTGAATTTTCACATTGGATCTTAAATTTTTTATTATAATTCAGCTTATAATACTTATTTAATATGTATTTTATTTTATTATATACTAGTTAATAGTTCGATAGTTAATAAATATATTATATGAGTAATTAATATAATATAATAAGTGTATTAAATATTATACTTTTTATATTATATTAATTACTTAGCTTAGCTTCCTTATGACAGCTCATATGTCTTTAGATTTTTTCTAGAATTTGAGAATAATAACTTCATTATTTTGCTCCAATTATGAAATCTGGAAATTAACTTCATATTTTGAAAAGCAATTTTCAATGTTTCAATTCAGAACAGTGTGAAAATAAACTTCTTATTGTTACACACTGTGGGTGGTCGGTTAGCAGATTTGTGGAATTTCATAGCTTGCATTTCTCTCAGATGCTTTCTTCAAAGGTAGCTATGACGTGTTTTTATTTTTAATTGTTTTATTAAATATGAAATAGCGTAATGCGCAAATGATAAATTTACATCCAATATTTACTATCTGCCTAGTTAAATACTGCAGACTCAAATATTTTGCAGTTTTAATGAAAAAGGAAATATTAAATGCTTTCAAGAAATAAGCAAATGTGTCTCTTCGTTACTTTGGGATACTTCTTCTTCTAAGTGTTTCTAAAATTATTATTATATATCTAATGCTTATCTGATTTTTTTATTTAATATTATTTATCTTTCTGCCTTCGCGTACACCAGGGATTATATAAAAAGTTTAAGACAAAATACTACTTTTGAATGATAAGGTTATTTTTCTGCTTCAAAATCATTAAAACAATTTTTTCTTTACCAAGATGCATTTATTCACTTTCCTGTAAATATTTTTTCAAGATTATTGCAACGAAGTACCAAGTTTGGAATTCAGTTGTAAGAAGAATTCATCACTGTTAAATGAAGAAAAATAAAACCTCTCTTCTCAGGTATCTAAAAGAACTTATTGGGTAATCTTTCAAGAAGAAACGTCACTCCCTCCTTTCACCCAAAACACCTTTTCAACTATTGTCAATATTAATTGTTTAACTTCCTTTTAACGAGGAATTTAACAGTCGAATCAAATTTTGAGTATGCATTTTTATTAGGTAATGAAAGGAATTCCTTGTGAAGGTGAACCGGTGGAATGAAATGTATTTTTCCCAAATCTTAACGAGAAACGTAACTTTAAAAAGATTTGCGTAATGTTTTTACAATAGTGGGTGGTTCCGATTCATCTGCTCTCTTATTACGGTTTTTAATATATTTAACCTTACGAATTCTTTTCAGTGTCTCTTTTCAGCTTCTGAAAAAGAATTCATTCCGTTGATTGTAAAATAAATCCAATTAATTTACATTAATGCTTACTTGTAATGATTAAAAGAGAAGAATGCGCAATATTAAGATATTATTTCATCATTCAAGATTAACTTCCTTTATCACTTAACCCTCTGAGCGCCCAATTATATTGAACTTTTAGCTTTCAGGTTAGAAAACTCGGCTTTTAAAGTAAATGAATCGATATCTTTTGTACTTAATTATATATACGAAATCTTAAGAATAATTTATCCATGATTGTTTATGAAAATATAAATATAAATACGAGCTAACTGCTTTTGAACTGAAAATGAAAAACGGAAAAAGTCGTTTGATCCGCTCGGAGGGTTAATTTCGTCATTAACTACACTTGTGTTTTATTATCTGATGTCTGCTGTAATAAGCCTTTATTGGAATTATGGGGAGATACGAAAAAGGCTATAGAAAGTAATTTTCTTCAAATATTTCATCTCACGAAATGAAATATTTCAAGAATGGTAAATGAGTTTATAAATCCGCTTATCTTAATCGTTATAAAACTGGAAGCTACGAATAATAAGTCTAAGCATACTTCTACTGAGCGTACTTAACTATACTTTACTGTTTCATACTTATTGAAGAAAAGTTAAGAACATATTTTAATAGAATTAGTAAAGTTCAAAGCTTTACGTGGGCTGTTAAAAAATCTGTGAAATTTTCAAAATTATAAAAAAAACCCTTAAAATGTTCTCAAACTTTTACTTTAGCTTTATATCACGGAATTTTAGTATGCTGTAAATTTGATCCGTAAGCAACACACACAAACAACTTTTCTGCTAAAATAACAAAAAAAAATTATTTTTTCACGAATGCGGAAATTTCAAAACACTGTTTGCATATAACTGTATTTTTAAATGTTTAAGGAACTTGAGTATATTTCCGGATAACAGACAAGTTTATTTTTAGACAATAGCTTTTAAGCATAATTTGTTCTTTTTCGAAGAACAAAAAATATAACATTTTGTTTGTTATTGGTTTGATTGCAAAACAACCTCTGTTTTTTTTCTATTCGATAAAGTTTGTCATAAGAAGGAACCTCTTTAAAAACCTGAAAAATGGTAGTTTTAATAAATATATAAGAATGCAGTTGATTATTATTCTTTGAAATATGATTTAGAAAGTAATGATATTAAGAACTTTCGAAAACAAAAATGAAATATTGAAGCTTCATTGTAGTATGGGAAGAATAAAATGAAATAGTTGTCCTACGTAGTAATCGTTAGCTAGAGTAATTAAGTAGTCAGTAATTCAAAATCAAATGTTCAGCGATTTTGACAACCGGAGTGATTTTTTATACATTTGTAAAAGGAGAATTTATTTATATTTTTTTCTGTGGTTCTCTAAATTTACTCACATTTCTTTTTTTACACATATTTTGATGAGAAAGGCAGATTTAGAGGAGAATTTAGAATTATGAGTGTTTTTTTAAATAACACCCATCACGTTGATATTTGTCAGCAACGTTTTGCTTTTTTCAACAATTTTAGTATAAAAGTTGTAAAAGAGTACCTGTTAATTAAGAAGTAAGAGAATTGCAGAGACATCCGATTTTGAATATTCTTGCGTTTAAGGTAGTCTGAAAAACTGGTTACAAAAGAAAGTCTTTTCAATCTCTCCGTGTCGACATAAAATAAAATCAGCTTGTTAAGTTGTTAGTTATGTCACAATGGCCTGTTTAAGTGTGAGGTAAACTCTGTCATCAGTTCTGTGATACTCTCTCCAAGAAAATAACACGTTGTTAAAGGTGTGTTCACTAATTGGCTCTCATTTGCATTACAATAATGATAAATTGACAAAAACGCCCATTAATGCTGATAACTTCTAGAAATATATTATGTTTCATAACAACCGTTTGAACTTGACATATTCGGGATTTTGTCGCTATAAAAAGTTTTCACTGTGAATTATCGATTCTTCTGAATAAAACTTTCGATTGACGAGCATAAAAGTTAAAATTAATAAACTTAACCCTTTTTTCACCGAATTAACTTACCAGCAACTTTTCAATTTTATTTTGGCATCATTAGATACGCTTTAAAGCAGAATAACCCAAGGAAAGATGAAAACACTTTTTTTAATTAAATAAAATAATTTAATTAATTTTATTTAATAATTTTAAAAAATGATTTTTGTCTTCATCTTCCCTCTACTGCTAGCTGTCGGAACTGCCTTCCTCGTGTTTATGTGAATTTTGTCAGGAAAAACGGTAAAATTACAAAGATATAAGCCTGATTAAAGTAGTACTTGTAAGTACCGTTGGGAAATATATGGTTAAAGAAAAAATACAAAAGGGATATTCAAAACGGTTGCACCAATTACAATGGCTATAATTTTATTGTAAACAACGATAGGAAGAAAGGAATTGAACACAACCCCCTTGTGACCAAGGGAAGCCACAAAGGGCAATTAACACAATCGCCTTGTGACCAAGGGAAGCCACAAAAGGCAATTAACACAACCCCCTTGTGACCAAGGGAAGCCACAAAAGGCAATTAACACAATCGCCTTGTGGCCAAGGGAAGCCACAAAAGGCAATTATAACGCACCTAAACAAATCTTCAGCTTCCTTCTGCAATGTGCTCAAACTTTATCTACTAATCATTGTTTACGAAGAACTTATAGACATTTGTAATTGGTGCAATTGTTTTGAATAACCCTGAATTATCGATTCTTCTGAATAAAACTTTCGAATGGCGGGCAAAGAAAGGTAAAATTAATAAACTTAACCCTTTATTTACCGACTTAACTTACCAGCAACTTTTCAATTTTATTTTGGCATCATTAGATACGCTTTAAAGCAGAATAATTAATGCATGTATATTAATATATGTATGTATATTGATTTGTACTATCTTTGACCTTGAAAACATCAAACTTCACTTTGACATTGATCATTTTAAATTACAAAACAGTCTTTTATAATTTTTTTAATGATTTTCAAATTTTCCCGTAAAAGCAATGACAATAAAATGAATTTTTTCAGTTTATTTTAGATACGTCAATATTTAGATGGATTAGAAAACAGTGCAATTAACAATAAAGCAGAATTAAACGAAATCATCTTAATAGGTGTTAATTTTAGATTAATCTTAGATTTAAAGAAATGAAATAATGTAATTATAAACAGAAATTTTAGATTAATCTTGAAATTTTTAGCAATTTTATTTTGTTTCGAACTTGGAAAAATTTAATTACATTCAGCAAGAAGAGAAGCGATAGAAAATGAAGATTTGCTAGAACTCAATCAACGAAGAGAATTTAGAGATAACTTAAAAATATATTTTCAAATTTTTCATAAAGGTAGACACTCATTCTGAATTTTACGATGTAAAGCAAACCTAAGATTTTACTACATATCAATCTAGTATTTCATGCTGTTAACTATACATTATGAACACATATAATTTTTCCACCTTATTTCTGGTTTCTTTCAGTATTTTTATTTCGAAAATTGTTCGATAAAGCTATAAAACTAGTCAGAATACCTCGGAAAAAATGTTCATTCACCAGCATGATGCTTAACTATTATTAAAAAAATAAAAGACAAACAACAGTGATGCTCAGTCTTGACTGAATGTTTGCATAAATGTAACAGTATATGGTACACTTAAATTTATATTTCTTCATTTTGTATTGTTCCACAAAATGGCATCGCATCACTTAGAAATTGACTCTATCCACTACAGTTTTCTCCAAAAAAGATATAGAAACAGCGGATTAAACACAAGCTGTATTTAAAAAGCGCAATATTAAACTTTTATTTCAAATTAATTTTACGTCATTTCTTTGAACTAGTCACTTCACTTGACATCCATATTAGCAGCCAACTAATCGGAATCGTATGACGTTGTCTATTCGATTCCTGCAGCTGATATGTAAATCTACTGATTATTAGCAGAGTATATATACTTGTCTCTACTGTGTCATTTTGGTACGGTCTGTAGGTCCTCTAAGCATTCTTTTCTCGGAGAGACATCAGCGTTATGTAAGCTGTTACTTGTACTGTACCTATAAGATGGAGGACAAGTATCAACCCTGTAAAATGGAAATGTGGTGTTCTGTAAATATGTTCTTAAATGTGGTCGTCCAAATAAATGTCTCTTTTAACTTATATGTTTCGTCATTCCTGAAAAAATAAGAAACGCTCTATCTCATAGAAATTCCACAGCAAAAAGCCAGGACTCTTTTAGCTTATTATCCAGCAGCTTTTCATAACCAGTGTTACTCAAGCTGCCTGTCTCTACTACAAGGATTATAGTTTTTACGAATTTAAATAAGAATGAGACTAACAAGTGATATTGACAAATTCGCTTCCTGTGCCTAACGGATGCAATAGATCATGCGTTTGGACATTACTCTCTGAATGAATAAAATTGTATGCAACAATTCTACGCTATGATATTCTATATCAGTACCAAAGTTTAATTTAAGTTATGCTAACTTATATTAAAAGAATTTGGGCAGATCGGCAGGAATCGCGAGTTTCGAGTGATTTCGAATTTAAGAAATAAATTAAATTTACAAAATATAATAAAGCATACGAAAATTACCTTGTTGTGCGCCTAGCTCTTGAATAAAAATTATGAACAAAAGATTCCTTCGGTGCCATTAAGAAAAAAAAAAACGAAATACTTAATTCTTTAATAAATATATAATAATGTTCTAAAATTATCCTCTAACAAAATCTCAGTTAAGATTCAACAGATTCTGCGTGCCAGCCGTCCGAAAAACAGAACGCCTGTAGAAAAAATAATTATAATGTTCATAGGTAATTTCATACATTTCTACTTTCACTTTTACTAAAAGGAAAAAAAACATAATAAATACAAAATAATAATAAAAACAAATTAAAAATAAAATATTTTTTAAAAAAATTATTTTCGCATCCGTCATTATCGAACCTGAACTACGCAAAACTTAGATATATAAATATAAAAATAGTTCAAATAATTTATGTTAATTCAATACAATTCATACTCCGAATATAATAGACTAAAGGGATGTTTAAAGAATGATCTCAAGCACATTTTGTCCTATTTATGCGTAAAATATTTGAACAAAAATGCAATATTTAATTCGACGAAAAATTTATTGTCGATTAAACCTACAAAAACATATTCCAAAATTGAAAATATTTTACTTGTTTTTTTATCATATTTTCTGAAATACGTGGTAGTCTAATCACAGAGTAAAAGTTAGAAGTATGTATAGTAATTGAGGTCGATTATGCGAAGATAAATTTAATGCACACATATCTATAACTCCATTGTAATAAAGCAGTAAAAATTGATAAAATTAACGAAAATTAAATTAAAAATTAACAGAACTTGAATTAAAAATTAATTAAAATTTTAATGCATTATACAGAAAGGCGCATATGCAGCTGCTTCTGATAGAATACACGAAAAACAAAATTAGAACTTCCATTGTAATAAAGATGAAGCTGCACCAAATATTAATAAAGAAAGAATGCTTCGAATCTTAGAGAAAAGGTACGAGAGACAATTTAGAAAAATGCAAGCTTCGTAGCTTAAAATGCAGAATTTCCCAACAGCATCATATTTTTTTCATTTTCTTTTTCTTAATATATGTTCTTGGAATAGTTTCAAGATGCTATTATTCACCAAATATGACTGAACGATGAATGTGCAAAAATATTATAAAATCCTGCTAATGGAAATTCAAAAATTGTAAAATATGTAAAACCGAAGTGAATGAGTAATAACTACTCTTCGAAAGGCTTTGGAAGCAAGAATGAGGTAACTTTTTCACTTTTCGTAAAATTTTGTTTGCATTCATATTTCTTTTGTAGATTTTATTTTTGTATTCTTTGTACACTAGTTAAGAACAAAAGCAAGACCAGAAAGAAATATCAGTTTTGCAGTTCAAGTTCAGTCTGCTTCCGGATTGTTAGGATTAAAATACCTTTTTACTCTTTTTCTGTATCAGCTGTTAAAACTTCCATTGAGGTGAAATCTACCCAAAAATAAGATAAAATCAATCTGAGAATTAAAAAAAAATGTCTCAGGCGACCTTGATCTGGCAACGACCTCCTTTTCACACCCCGATGTAGAACGCGCGCAACCGACCGAAGACGCTGTCCGCAAAGCGAATCTCAGCTTAAACGATTTTGTCCGCTTAAGGACCTTAAACCGACCATTTTTTTCTTCGAATTTTGTTGCTCTTCTTCCTTTCTTATTTGGCCCCGGAGAATACAACAATCAAAATTTATTTAGAACTTTCTAAAACATAGCCGAAGGCTCTGTCAGTCGAAATGCGTGTCACGTTTGCATCTGGTGTGATTTATCTTTTGTAAAAGGACATGTCAATGTAAATTGGTGTGAGAAGATGATTCGTTTGAGAAGTGAAATGAAATGTAGATTACGAACTAATGCGCATGCTCCTTTTCAGTCGCTCATTCACAGCGTGAACTAAATGACTCACTTTCCTTTGTGAGATTAATTGGACTGTGATTGAAGTGAAATCCCTGATTGGTTTGAGTTCAGTGTGGAAATTCATCACATATCAAAGTGTCTTTTTAAATCCCAAAATCATTAATGCTAAGTTTAATCAAAACAATTTCGTATAATTCTCGTTATTTATCATTTAAGACTATGTTAATATCTCTCTTCGCTATTTTTAACATTGTATCATCCTTTACATTTCAGTAATGACCGATTCTTTAAACAATTTGAAACCTCCTTGCTAAACAATTTTAAAGAATGCCAGTATACTTACAGCTGTTTGGCTTAAATAACAAGATCAGATACTGATAAAAAAATCTAAAGACACAATGTCTGAAATTAAATTTAATACAAAAAAGGATTTTTCCATACTGTGGATCACAATTCTAGGTAGAATCGTACAGAATGACAGAAAAAATTTCAAAATTCTTGCAGGGTCTTCTTGTTTCAGACTATTCAACTCAATTTTGTAAGCAAAAATAACGGAGACGGAAGTTTTGTTTTTTGGATTTTTTATTTAAAGATTTCATAAAAAGTTCGTTTCATTAAAGATGATAAATAGCTATTTTAGCTGTTATTTATTATTGCTGTAACTTATTAATACTGAATTTTATCTATTATCCAACTTTGGGGCCGTGACAAGAGTTTTGTGGTGGAAATCTAGTCACGGAAATATTTAAATGCTAAAGTATTGATTAAAATTGAGTACATAAAGTATTGATTTTATACCAAAAATTTAACGGGTTTATTTTTAACAAACACTCGTAACATGACTTAGTTTTTCGAACTTTGTGCCATGCTATGTTTATTTCTGTGTTAGAGCAAACTGGATGTTTGATAATCCAGAATGCTAATGTCGAACTCTATTTTTCTACCGTCTTAAGCTGTTTGGAAGAATAATCGTATTGTTACATGTTGATGCTTTTCTAGCTTATAATGTTTAAGGAGCTCACTGTAGGGGAGTCTTATGAATTTTTATCTTTCCGAAATCCGCAACTTCATCATAGTTTGGCAATCGTATAAAAAAGTATCATTTGAATAGAAATATTTATCTTTGACAGAGGGAAAAGACTAAGGGATTGAAAATTCGCTCTTTTAATTTCTGGTTGTTACAATTTGAGGTGAAAACATAGAAATAGACGTTTTTTTAAAAATTTCTGAATGGTAGAATTTTCATAACGGGATCTATTGATTGCCCAAATCGTCCTTAATTTGAATATTGCTTTCATTCTTATATAATTCTTAGATATATATATATATATCTCAGAATTTCGATAAAAAACGGTTGCGTTTCGTTTCAAACATGCAACGAATAGCTTAAATAAGAGTATGCCTGGTCTCTCGTAAATTGATATAGTAATGTTTGATTTATTGGCCCTGATTTATGCTTTAATCTCTTCTTCGTCCTCTACGTAGTTGGTGTTTTTAACACTTAGAAACATTCTTTATTTCTTCCTATTTTGAAATTTTAATTAATTTCATGATCTGATTTGCTAATGATGGTCTAGGAAAAGCACGATGTTTCTTTCATTTTTCCAAAAGTAATTGTTAACATTTTCTTGCCGATTTTTTTAATTAAATGAGCATAAATTATTTCGTAGTAAAAATTATTTATGAATTCATGCAATAAAAAAAATCCCCATTTTTGGTCTTGACACACATCTTCCCGAAATAAATTTAAATTTTTTCAAATGTCGTAAATACCTGCTTAGTATTCTCCTCAAGTCTTCCCCTCATCTGCTCTCCTACTGAAGGGAAAAAACCGTTACATATTCTTTTTTCTTTCTTTGCTTGAATGAAGTGTATTCCCGATGCTTCTCTTCGTGCATAATTTGGGTAGCATTCCGGCTATGGGCGTCCTTGTCATTGCTTTTTATTTTTGACCCAACCTTGAGACTTCAGCTGAGTAATGGAGGTCGCTCTTCCTGGATCCACATGCTTCCTAATGGATCGGGACGTTTAATTTCTGTTATACATAACCATTATTAATTTCAATCAAAACATCAAATGTGTTTTCCTATAGCAAGGTACTTTTACTTTGTGTTTTTCCGCTGTTTGAGTGAGATTCATGAAAAAATAAGAATTTAATTATTCTGGCGTAAAATTAATAGAAAATCTATAAAAGTTACGCCACTTGACCTCGGCGGTATAAGGATATGAAGATATGAAATGATTCGACCGAGGCAATTAATAGTGTTAGTGGGATCTCTTCTGTCGATTAATTTCCTTAATCTTTGCAACTTAGTAAGATTTTATAGATCTTACCTTTATAATCAGCCCTCTGATCCTCTTTGAAAAATAGCAGATTAGGATATTAAACGAATTAGAGAATTAAAAAGAGTTTGTTACATGTTTAAGAGAAAGCAAATTTGACGTTGTTCCCGCTCTTTATGTTAAGTTTTATTAGCATTTTAAATAATTGTTGAGTTTGTACAAGTAAATTAGGAGCCTTTATGATCCTCGAATGAATCCCGAGCAGAGAACTGTCGGATTATTGGACAACCAATTCCATATTTCGTTCGATAAAAAGTTTCTAATATTTCATAGAAACTAAAAATATTTTACTTCTACACGTATATATTTCTAAAAGTTCCTTACGTAATAAATAAGGGCTATGATTGTAACCACATTCACATCAAAACATTTTCTTGTGCGTTGCTGTACTTTTGCCCTCAGATGGCTCTTAATTTTGTGATAACTTCAAAAATATCCTCTTGACTCTTTTCATGAGTTCCTTTTTACTAAAGAAAAATGTTTATCATGTTTCATGACTTCATTCATTAAGTATTGTAGGGAATAGTGGCATTTACTTAAAAAAATATAAGAACTTCGATTGACTTGTTTTTTTATATTGTTGTTGCTGCAACTAGTTGAAAAAACTGTCTGATATGTATAGATTTGTTCATTCGTTTAGTTTTTTTTCATTTCGATTTTTTCGTTGTTATTTTTACCAAACAAAATGTCGTTTCTTCTTAAAAATTGGTATCAAAAATTGATATGAAAAAAATGATATGAAAATTAAGCTCCTTATTAAGTGCTTGAAAATTGCAATTTTGTGCATGTGTGAGGGTATGCTTATGCGAGCCTAGTTTTCACCTAAAATATGTTCAAACGTTCTCACGTTGGTGTGGTAGACATCTGTTCAAAATTCTTCAAACTATAAAAAAGTCAGTTTTCAAAACCTTTCGTTTAGCCTTAAAACGGAACGATAATCTAAACATCTTATCTCTGTATACTTGACATTCAACTAGCATATTTATAACTTTGATTATTTCGTTACTAGCCGCCTTCGGCGACCAGCTTGTTCGCCGGGAATATAATTTCAACGGAATCTCTTGTGTATAAATTGATATTCATGGTTCTTTTAACAAAGAAATTTTAAATTTCAAATTTTGATAGACATTTAACATGTTCTTTCAGTAGCCTTGCACCTATTCTGTTCGTTGTCTGCATGAACGTACCTAATGGAGTCGAGTAACTGTCTGTGTCATGTAGCATACAATTGCCAATTGTTGGCATCAACTTCACTCTCTCATGCGCATTGCAAAATACGCCTTTGATTTTAACTTTAAAATGACAAGGCACATTTTACGTTCAGCAACATGTTAGCTGGATGAAAATATGCTGATTAAAACATACATTAAACATTAAGATATTACCTTAGAATTCAACAGTGGAAGAGAGACATGCAAGTAAATATTTGCTAAAACAATGAAAACGGTTTGAATTGCGTTGCAACAATAAAAAGTATTGTAAATTATGCCAAAAAAATATTTTTTTAATTTATTAAAATTAGAGAAAAAATCGTACGGCAACTTAATTCATATTATTGAAAAAGTAATTTTTTGTGTTTTCAGAAGGTGTAAAAATAATTTTTGTGTTATAATATTTTCGAAAACTATTAAAGAAAAACGCCAAAATTTGGCATAATTTTTAATTAATTAAAATTTCAAAAAAGGGCTCTAATGTGCACATTCCCACCCTCCAAATTATGTTTGTGCCAAAGGTCTAGCGGTCTGACCTGCAGAGCAATAACACGCACACACATTCTCCTTTATTATTAGTAGAGATAACTAATTGCTGTCCCTCTCTTCTGTTCCATTTTAATTTTATGATCTTGAATTATTTATGAATTCATGGTTTAGTCCTCTGTTAACACTTAATTTTACTGCAAGTTAAATTACTTACTACAATTTTAAATTACTTATCGAAAATTGTAGATGAACATAATATCCTAGCATTAGAATTTATAAGGTTTTCTAAATTTTATTAAAGTGAATTTCGAGTTTATATAACTAATCATATTTGAAAGCCACCTATCATAGTTCTTTTTCTTTGTAAGAATATAAAGCAATTTCTTATACAGATATAATTCCTTTATAATTTTATCTTTCAAATTCTTCATTTGAAAGCAAGAAAAATGACAAATTTCCTAACTGAAATAATGATTTTGGTTTTTGCTTATTTTAGTTTAGGTTTTCATAACTAGATAATTTCAGTATGTTCTATAATCAAAATGCATTCATCAAACAAACGCCTTTGTCTCCTTTAACCGAAATGTAGTTCTTTAAATGAAACTGGTTACCAATAATGACTTCTAATGTATGTTTCTAAGTTATATTCATTGCAGTGTAATTACTTTTCTGAGTTATTAATGGTAAATTATATCCAATAAACATCAACAAGTTTCAACATCTAATTACATGAAACTGATTCATATATGCA
>BGPR01000509.1:330610-386789 GCA_013235015.1 Araneus ventricosus | reverse complement strand
AGCATAAAATAGTGAAATAAAATTTTCTGTCGATTGATATAAATTTTTTCTCGTTAAGATCAATAGTTCCCGAGAAATTTTAAATTATATTAATCATATATATCAAATTAATTTCCGTCTTTTAATAGAAAGTAGTAAATTACGTCAGTGGTATATCATGCGCGTGATATAGTTTGGACGCCACGATGCATCTCATTATTTATTGCAATCGTAATGATATAATTTGATGATATTTTTGGCAACGTTTGACAAGCAGAGAAGTGATTTGTTTTAATAAAAATTTTGAAAAAGAATTCCTTTGTAGTTTATATTTTGACTTACGTTTGCCAAGCTGAGTATTTCATGGTTATTGAATTATAATAAAATTGTTAAAGAACGAAAAATACTTCACACGGAATGTTGTTTACCAAGAGGTGTTTTTGGATAAAGAAATATGTAAATAAAAAAAAATATTTCCTGTCATAAAACATATGTTTATTTTATTTGTTTTCAATCAATGTTAAGCATTTCTCTCGCATATATATCTATTTAAACACGTCAAATGTGACGGGAAATCTCTCGAATGAAGACGCAATTTGCAACCGTCATGCCATGACAGGTGATTTTCAAGTATATAAGATATGATCAACATAATTGAGCAATGCTATAAATCACAAAGACAGAAAATTAATAAAGTAATAGCAGAATTTTTAATTTAGCTTCTGTATTTTATCCTTTATTGAAAACTTGATTGTAATTAACTTTTTTGTTGTTTCTTATTTATTTTTTTAAGCTTTACGCTTACGTTTTCAGTTGACAAACTCCACAATTTTTATCTCTACTCCCTTCATCCCCACCGAACTAGCGCTTTGGGTTTAGCGCAAAGTTCTAGAGCGTCCCGGAAATGAAATTTAGAAAAGGTCTAGTCACTTTAGGCCAAAGCCATTTCTAAGGTTTGGCGCAGTATAGCCTAATATGGCTGTTGTGCCATAAGACCCGCAACAAACTAACTAAGATTTCTGTTGTGGAATTCTCAAAGAGTATTTCTTACGAAACGTCAATTATTTTTATATGCGTTGTAGAACATGATTTTCGTTTCTAAATTTCAAGAAAAAAACACTGACTGCAAGGTTTTTATCTCAATTACAAGAAAAGCATGAGTCACGACTTGAAGAATGCATATTAGAGACCTTTTTAATTAGCTGTTATTTAATGTCAGTCATTCTGGAATGAATTGAGATTATTAAAGAAAAATAACTATCAGGAAAGTATTACTATTTAATCCAATAAAAGGACCTGAAAGTTGCTTGTAGTTTTTTTAACCTCAATCGCTCGTTAGGAATAGACACGAAGAATCCTTGTACGAATTCTAAAGTTTTTCATTTTAAATTTAATTAATTTTCACCACTAAAAGAGTTTGTTTCCAGCATCCGCTTTGTGATTTGTTAATAAGCGTCAAGATTGCATTCAGATCGAATTTTGTCCATCATTCTATTTTCCTGATTAGGATCAGAAAAACTTTAAACTGCTTTATTACGCATTCCATTTGATTTGTTAAACTATAGAGATGAAACTGAAATTAATAATTAAAAATCCTAATTACACTGTTTGAAATAAATTATATAGTGCAATTCTAATGGTAGAATGTATTTCATTATTTTAGATCAGAGTGCTGGAATGAATGTGAATATTTAAAAATACCTGGTTGTACTACTTATTTAATTATCTAGAAATTTAATGCATTTGAAGTGCAGTTTAATGATGATACTTATGTACTTTATCATTATTTGTCATACTAAAATAACGGGATTTTTTAAATCGAAAACAGTTATTATAAATTTGAATAGATCTTTAAAATGAGGCCTTTTTTATTCAGCTCAGCTGAATTTTAAATTCCATTTTTAATAAAATTCAACTATTAGAATAACAAATTTCTGAAATTTTGAAATTTAGGTTGGAGTTTTCAATAGAAACGATGTGAACAGATTTTAAAAAAAAATGCTGTATGCATTTTCAAACTGGAAGTAAACGAAATATTTATTCAGTTAATGATATTGATACAGAAAATCTCCTTATTTAACTTTTCTTCTATCTGTTTCATTATATATATCTTATATAAATGCTTCGTAGTTCTTTAATAGTTGTTCTGAACAAATTAGAGATATTAAAGAATCAAGAAATCGTATTAAATTTAGGAAAGTTCTATAAAAACTATATTGTGAAATGTTAAATATTTCGATAAGATTTCGATCTTTCTTGACTGTTAAAGAAGATTATTATCGAAAAATTTGAATAATTATTTTTTATCTTCACATGCCATATGTTTCACTCTGTGTGTCCCGAAAGTGGAAAAATTCGAAGCCAACTTGCTGAACATGAAAAAAGAAAAGGGCGCATATCAGCAATTTACACCCTTGATACCTTTTAGCTTCCCTAGGCTAAAATATCTTATTTTTTTAGTTTTATGGATTAATTTTAATTTTCTATTACAATGTGTTACTTCGCTATAACTTCTGTTTTTTAGCTCATAAAGGTATGTGACTACCTTCGGAGCACTTTTTTTAAATTTTTAAAATTTTGATGACTTTGTGAGTTATAACACTAAGAATTCCAATGCAATTTCATTAAAATTTTCATTTAGGCAATTTTCAGCAAACTTTTAGTAAAAATTTGCACTTACGCCAAACCTCCTATAACAAGTTCTATTGAATATATTTCATCAATAATTTTTGCACAGTATATAGCTAACATGATTATCTGTGTTATGAACTAAAAGATTTTTAATACCTCTCTAAAAGTTTTGTAGATATTCCAAACTTTGTGAACAAACTCGAATTTAAAAAAAAAAAAAAATCATTGATTTTTTTCAATAAAAAGTCATTAAAATAAATAAATATAGTCAGGGAGCTTAGATTTTAGTTCAAAACATAGCTAGAAACAAATAAAATATTTTAGCCAGATTTCATTTGAATATCTTAAAAACATTTTGCGAAATGATGTTTGTCACAAAGAAAAATATCGAAACACACGATTTCTCAAAAAACGCTTTTAAAGATTTACATACAGTGAAAACAAATTTGTACTCGCCTTAGAATCTTAAAACTCGCCATATTTACAAGTCAAACCCTCTTTTACTTGTTTTTAAACGACCTTTTAGCTTTTTAGATTCTTTTCTGAATAATTTTGTGTAGTAGGTAATGAGTGACGTCTCGATATCTGAATTAGCTTTTTGTCAATTTCCATGTAATTTTTAAGCATCAATGGATAAATTTATATTTCAAAACACTTGAGAATAGGTAACAGTTCAAAATAAATGGAATTAAATTATAAAACTGCAATTTGAGCGCCAAAAAATAATTTTTACTGTTGTGATTACAGTTGTCTTGTATTTTTTTAAAAAAAAGTGTCGCCAAAAAACAATAAAAATAAGAAATGGAAGTTTAAATCTATATTTTTAGACAATATATTGCTTGAGAATTAAAAAATAGCTGTTCAAACTAATTATTTATATTTTTAAGGCTCTTTAAATTGCCACTTCCGGTATCAGAATTGTAACTTCCAGTTTATTATTTATGCTATAACTATGCCGGTTTATTATTATTATGCTTAATAAAGCATTTTTACCTAAATGTATGGCCTATAAAATGAACAAATAAAACAAATTTCGAAAATTTTCAGCAAAGCCAGGAATTTAGGGTAGTCACATACAATGTATTTAAAATTTCCGGGTTTTTGTGATGAACCATATGAAGAAAGAATATACCTAGAATAGCATTTTATACTCTTACTTCACGGAATAGTTTTGGTAAACGATGTAGGTGAATTTAGAATTATAATTTAAATTTATAATGGCCCGTTATTGCTGCTTAATCCGATAACTGCTTTATAAGGCTATATCTAACTTTCATAGTAATAAGGCAATTGCTTTGTACATACTTATTAAACGTTTTGTTTCCAGTTTGCGAAATGATACGAAATGAAGTTACGCAATACAGTTTTATTGTAACCGAACAAAATTAAATGTTTTGCAATAAATACGCAATTACTTCTAAATCAGATTTTCCTAACAGTAGCTATTTCAAAATGGAGTTCATGAAATGTGTTATACCCATGCATTTTTCTCCATTTTGATTAAATTATAATAGACTCTATTATAAATTAATTTTCATTTTTGCACATTGTTCCAGAAAGAATGAAAAAATAAAACCAGTAAGAAAGAGTTATTGAAGTGAAACGAAATTTAGCTCATTTGATAGATATATCAAAAAAAAAAAAAAAATAGAAATTCTCTGAAGACAGTTCGAATGTTTATTGGAAAAAGTTACAGAGAGTGAAAAATGAAGTTTTTATGAATCGTACAGTTAATACAGCAATTTCAGGTGATGTTTTGAAAAAATTGTCAAATATCGTTTTAATAAAGAGCTAAGTTAGTTGAGAATTTTAGAAATTATCTCAAACAATACCTGGAAATGTCAGTAAAGAAATATTTATCTTATATTTACAATTAGCCTTGCAAAGATATTAGTCTTAAGTTCGAGCATCATAAAAAATGACAATGTTACGAATTTTAAGATTTCATCGATACTTTGTGCGGTTTTGCTTTCTGCAGAAGGCTGCCAAGGAGAACCACTATCACATGCAATGACGGTCAAGATTTTCTTTTCTCGACAATGAGTCAAAAGATAACAAAAAGGAAATTCCGAGAGTTTCATGGAGTCTCTATGCAAATCATTCCCTGCCATTGATTTTTGATTTCGAATTTGCTTTCGTCACAGTGGTCATTCATCGATTGTATGATTCTACATGAATTGAATATATTTTATCCGTACAATTTTTGAAGATTCTCATTGCATTTTAAAAGCTAGCCTTTTGTAAGTTTTCCTTTCCAATATTAAGTCTTATTTCATAAACATATGCCAGTAGTTCAAATGGTTATTTCAATATTTTATGCAGTCTACACAAGCCATAACAATGCATCAAATCTTTACGTATTCCCGTTTCGTCATAATTAAAGTCGTCTGTGTCTCTTTTTTATGGCACTAAAGATAGTTTTCAAACTGTCAGTCCTACGAACATTCTAGGGTTTTCATATCTGTGTTTTTTCCTTTGAATGTCTTATCCAGTTCAATACGTTATTCGGTTCAAATTAGTCCTGGGCCTGCTTTCCACAATTCCTGTTACATATTCGTAATAATCGTAATTTATTAGGAAAGCGTGGATTCATTCAATACCCAGGAAAGCAGACTCAACCTTTAGTTTTACAGTGCGTGAATTCAAACGTACTAGAAAAGTGCAAACAAACTTAATGGGAAGTTTGGTGCTATAAAGAGTAGTTGACATTGTTATCCGCGCACAATGGAAAAACTTTCACAAAGTTTTCCCTTTTTGTTTTCTTTTTCATATAAATTCATCTTCTCTTAGGTTATAGACTCATTTTTTTCTCATTTTCTTTAATAACAGTAAAAACAAGCACACACTAAGAATTTCTTGGAACCAGACCCGCCGAGAGAGCGGGGCAGGAGGGGAAAAATCTTCGGGGCCCGGATCCAGAGACTGGTCCGTCGGCCCGAGATAAGGAAAAAAAAAGTTTTTTTTTCTTATTTACAAAAGTGTTTATTTTTTCAATGACAAATGGGATCCGACATGAGTTGAAATATATCGTCACGTAGATTTTTTAGAAATGATGACGATTTAGAGAGACAGGCTTTTATTTAGAGCGCAGCAAGCGTTCAGATAACTAAACTGCCGTCAGCTTGACAGCAGTTCTTTATATACATTTTAAGAAATGAATAGTCCAATAGAACATATCCAAGAGCAAAAATTTACATAAGAATAATTTGCATATTTCAGAGAGTTAACGTAAAATGTACGAGATATCTTCAATGTTCAAATAATACAAAAGTCATCAGTTGGATTCGAACTCGCGGTCTGTTGATTGGTAGTCGAAGTCGTATCCTCTAGACCACTGCGTCGCACTTCAGCTTACTTAGAATGTTACAATATTTTTACATTTATTTTCTCTGAATATAAATCTCGCACGTTCTCATTATATTAATCGAAATTACAATAGGTGGCTAGAAGTCAAATTTTCGCAGCAATACATGACATGACTGTGCAAAGGGAAGGAAGACTTCCTTCCTCTGATTAGTTACCAAAGTCATAATCCACAAGGGGGGTCCTCGTGTCAGTGCTTTGCCCCAGGCCCGGCGCGGCTCCCAGCGGCCCTGCTTGGATCATATTTGATCAGGAGCAGAAAAATCTCTCTTTTTTTGGAGAGTCTTGATAGTGAATTTTTCTTCTCTTCTCTCACGAAGAAACTACTGAAATTACTTTTATCTTTAAAGAATAACGATTCGTATTCTAAAAGGCAACGGATTTCTTTCATAATCGCAGGCAATTCTTTTCTACGTTTAATACATTTTAATGGGAAAAAATACTATAATTTTACAATTTCTTGCAAATAATAATTACTTAAGTAAAATTTTTATTGTAGCTAGAAGTAAGATTCTTTTGAGCGCAAAAAGATCCACTCCAAAAGATCATAACAAAAATGTATGCACATTTTAGTCGAGCACTATTACATTTTTAGAAACTCAGCAAGAGAGCGAAAACCTCTTCATATTTATCTGGTTCTCAGAAAGCCTTTTGCAATCACAAACTCAAACCAAAAATCCCCAACTTTGCATGCTAATGTCACGTTTAGTTCCATAAATCAAACACGAGTCTAGAGGGAAGTATTTACCTTTACATCGATTCGTCATTCGATTCAGATACAGTTGCATAATTCCGAGCAGCCCACTTAACCCACTTCTCCTAATTCACCTACTCGCCAATGACACTGACGTTGTTTAACCACTTTTTGGTGCGATATCTTATTCCTCGCGACGTTAATTAGAGAGTCGCACCGGTGCACTGCTGTCCGGGAACTGGGAAGGAAGAGGACTCGCTCATGTAAAAACCACGCATATCAACGTTGGAGAAGATGCACGAATATTTTAAAGGAAATTAAGTCATGCAAATCAGAGAAGTACAGTTTCATGATAGCAGCTGTTATGACCGTCGTGAATTATGGTCTAATTAGACATGTTTGGGTTGGGTCGAATAGCCATGTCCTTCAGAGTTTTGTAAGACATTCAACCTGGTGAAGTAATTAGGATTAATAATAGTCTGCAATTATTCTTCTGTTTATTGCCCCATTACTGCAGTTTGCACTACATAAAAAGGGAGGCCCATCGTTTATTATGTTTTATTTCCTTGTAATATTCATGAAAATTGTTATTTTTATTTTGTTTTCTTGGAATATTAAACTGGTGTAGAAATTTAAAATGTTTAAACAATAGTAGAGACGTGAATGCAAAACTTAACGGTTTTTTTAAAATCAGAAGTCTATTGAAATGGAGTCAACTAACACTGAAAACTTTTTCAGAACTGTATATGTCTGACATGTAAAATATGTGTTGTTTTTTTAAATATTAATGGATTCTTTTATATAATGAACATATTTAAAAATCCAGAAAATGTAAAAGCTTTCAATCAGTGACTGCGAGTATAGTAAAATAAAAAAAAGTAGAATCGAAAGGGAAATGCATGTAGTAATATCTAGTAATACAGTTTTTCCCAGAAACTTTCTAAAATACTTTATTAAATTTTAAGGTAATAATTAGCTTGAGCCAGGGGTGTAGTGGAGGGGGTACGCGGGGGAACGGCGTACCCCCACTGGTTTTTCGATAAAATCCCATTTTTTCGCCAATTTTGCAGTTTTCTATTAATTATAAACTTTTCATGTACTGTAAATTTTTTTGTTCTTTTAAAGTTGGTTGAAAAGTAAAAGTTCGGTGTGCAGTATCATTTCTTGCTACTGCTGCAGGCATATTTAACATGAAATACCAAAGCCACTCGCCAAGGATCCACATCCTCAATCACCCTTTTTCGTCACAGATAACGGTGTAAATTCAACCATTTAACAAGCTCCCTGATGGTGAAGAAATACCCTGCGGGTCAATTTGCACTACCCCCTCTCGTTTTGCCCTGCTTGTCGTCATAAAGGCCTCTAGTCTTCATATGGGGTGCCACCCACATAAAATGCTGGAATTTTTAGCGTTCCCCCAATGAAAAATTTACCACTACAACACTGGCTTAAGCAATAATATTCAGTATGTTTAATAATAGTTAAAAGAAAATTTTTATGGCGTTATCGAAGTTTCTGAGCGAATCAATAAGTTTAAGAAGTATTTAATTTAATAAAATGTTGAAATGTTCTACTATTTCATGTTCTAGTTGATCATGAGTGCTAACAATCTCTACTAATAATAAAGGAGAATGTGTGTGGTCCTCTACAAGGAAGACCGCTGGACCAAGAGCTACGAAATTTGGCACAAACATACTTTAGCGAGTGGGAATGTGTACCTCGGAGCCCTTTCTGGAAATTTTAATTAATTAAAAATTAAGCAAAATTTTGACGTTTTCCTTAATAACTTCAGAAAATATTGCAGCACAAAAACCATTTTTACACTATCTTAAAGTACAAAAAATGACCTTTCCAATGATACCAATTAAGTTGACGTACAACCTATTCTCGAATTGTAATGAATTTTTAAAAATATTTTTTGGCATAATTTACAACAATATTTTTCATTGTTGCAACGCAACTCAAACCATTTTTATTGTTTAAACAAATATTTAAAAGCATACTTCAATTTCATTGTTGTAATATGAGACAATATCCTAATGCATTTTCCTTGCATATTTTATTTCATCATAACTTTTATGAAATCTACAAACCAAACTCTCAGAGATATTGCTTTGCTTTGATTACTTAAGAAATATATCCAGTAAGCTCAATGGTTATGGCTGCTATGTTTTCATTCTTTTCTCGGCATGTTTTAATCCAGCTAATGTGCCGCTGGCCATAAAATGTACTGCCTCATTTTAACGTTGAAATCGAATGCATATTTTACAAGAGGAATAAGAAAGTGCAGATTTATGGTTATAACATGGAATTAGGGGTTACATGACATGGTCAGTTACTTGACTTCATTAGGAACATTTATCTAGACAATGAACAGAAGTGGTCCAAGGTCACTAATAGAACATGCGTTACATATCTGCCACAATCTGAAGTTTAAAATTACGTTGTAAAGAGAACCATGAATATAAAATGATACAAAATTCAATTGAAATCATATTCCGGCGAACAAGCTGGCCGTCGAAGGCGGCAAGTGTTATATAACACATATAAATGAGTGTTAATGATTCTTTGAATTGTGATATGTACCTCTCTTTCATTTTAATGCCAAAACTAGCTGTTATTAGTTTCAGTATGCTGTATTAACACATTGAGCACCACCATATACAAATGCATATTGTATTTTTTTATTCGGATACAAATGGCATTTAATGTGTTGAAATAACTAACATAAATGTAATTACAATGAAGCAGAAAAACTTCAATTACGTATGTTGTAATACTTTGATTATCTCAATAAATGCTAATAATTAATCATAAGAGCTAATATTATTAAATTCGTTTGTTAATTTGCTTATCTTGTTTAATTGTTACAATGAAAAACAATTTTCTTAGAAACCGTATTTAAGAATTAGTTTCAATAACGACTAACATGTCTTTAAAAAATAGATCACACTTGTGACCATTGTAGCTCTAAAATGCACATATGCTGAAATGTTAAGAAAAAATAATGTGTTGAAGTTGAAATAAGAAGATTAGTTTGTTTCAGTTAATCAGTGCATTTTTTGTCTGTAAGAAATTCTGAAAAAAGAAAAGAAAGAAAAAAAAACCCAGTTGAATTCCACCCTGTTGTTTAGAAGTAGTAAAAATTAATAATAATAATAAGTTTAGATCATCTTAAGATCTATATTGAAGTCATTTTGAATATTTAAAGTAAGAGCTTGTTAAACTGATTTTTAAAAAAAACTATATTATGTTTTCATCACTAATGTCATTGGTTGTAAGAACTGATTTAACTACGACAGTATCCGCATGTAACTATCTCTGTATTTTATATATCTTACTTCTTATATTTAGTACCAGCTGCCTTCGGCGACCAGCTTGTTCGCCGGGAATATGATTTCAATTGAATCATGTATCATTTTATATTCATGATTCTCTTAACAACGTAATTTTAAATTTCAGATTGTGGTAGATATTTAACCTATGTTCTATTAATGACCTTGGACCTCTTCTGTTCATTCATTACTAAAGGAGTCAAATAACTGACCATGTCATGTAACCTCAAATTCCATGTTGACGCCAATATCTTCACTATCATTCCTCTAGTAAAATATGCATTTCATTTCAACATTAAAATGACGCAGCACATATTTTTTGACCAACGGCATGTTAGCTGGATTAAAACATGCTGAGAAAAGAATGAAAACATAGCAACCACAGCCATTCAGATTAATGGATATATTTCTTAATGTAAGCAAAGCAATATCTCGGAGAGCTTGGTTGACAGATTTCGCAAAAATGTTGAAGCAATAAAATATGAAAGTAAAATGTATTAGGATATTATCTCGGATTACAACAATGAAAGAGAAATATGCAATTAAATATTTGTTTAAACAATGAAAACTGTTTGAGTTGCGTTGCAACAATGAAAAGTTGTAAATTATGCCAAAAATATTTTTAAAAATTCACTAAAATTCGAGCAAACATTGTATGGCAACTTAATGGATATCATTGGAAAGGTAATTTTTTGTTCTTTAAGATAGCGTAAAAATGTGTTTTGTGCTGTAATATTTTCGGAAGTTATTAAGGAAAAATGCCAACATTTTGCTTAATTTTTAATTAATTAAAATTTCAAAAAAGGGGCTCCGAGATGCACATTCCCATTCATGTTCGTCCGAAATTTCGTAGCTCTTGGTCTGTCGGTCTGCCCTGTAGAGGACCAACACACGGACTCACGGACACACACACAGGCACACACTTTCTGCTTTATTATTAGTAGAGATTTCTTCTTTTGAAAAATATTGTTTTTTGATCTTTTACTCTGAGTTCATGCTTACACAGGTGCAAGATCTGCAGATTGGAATGAATTCTTTTAAATTATACTTAAACGTGTTAGATGAAATTGTAGAATCATTACATATAATCCTGGAATGTCTAAGACATCTATCATTTTAACCTGCGCACTACTCCATTTTCTCGGAGCTTCTTCGGAATTAGTAACAGAGTAAACATTTAAAATATGAAAATATGAAAGAAATACCGATCTTGAAGGAAATTAAGAAATATTGTTACCTTTAGATCACATAGTGAATGCATATTGCAGCAAAATTCACAATGAGAATTAAATTATATGAAAATATAGTACATCATCGATATAGCTGGCGATTTTATTCATTTTCAGCTGGCAGTTTTACCACTTTTGGATGTTACTGTAAATTTGAATATAGGAATGCTATTCGATTGTTTAAGGTCATGTTATGGTCAGCAGATATATATATATAATCAAAACAAACTTAGAAACACAAGACAAAAACTCAAAAACAATCAAGACACAATGGCAAAAAATAGATAAAAACCAAAATAAAATGGAAAAATATCTTAGCGAGCCGCTCGTCAGGAAGAGAAGCTCGCTCATGATATTAATTTGTGCTTTTTTCTGCTAACGACAAACGAAATCCGTTAAAAAATGCCGCCATCCCCTCTAAAAGCACAAGACAATTAAAATGGAAGAATTCTTGAATAAAAGATAAATACATTTAAGAAGATTTAAAAAGAATCGAAAGCAAAAAATCCGAATACAAAAGACCTAGAATAAAATAAATAAATATATTTATATTAGCAATTGATTGGCTTTGTGAAATCATTGCTCCTTTCTGTTACAAGAATTTCAAGCCAAAAGAACCAAAATAACTTAATGAGAACTATGTTAAGGATTTGTGTCCTAACGTACAGAAAACATTGTAACAATCTTAGGTAGTTCCAAAGCAATTAAAAAATAGTAACAATCTTATGTAGTCATAGCAATCAGATCATTGCCCATGCCATTATTTCCAAGTTACTTTCTAGATGAAGACGTTTCAAAGACAAAATAGGTCGACTAATGGCACCAAGTGTAACTTTCGCTCTTGCGTTTATTCATCAAACAGAAGCAGTGTTAAAAAAGACACATCCCTTCGAGGTTAAGGAAGGTTAGTCGAGTAAGTTTTTACTTTCTCGAAGTGTTCTCATCACCCAAATCGGGATACTTAAAAAGTCATCACCACACAGTAAAATGAGTTGATGAGCCTGGATGTCACCTGGAGCAATATTTAAAGATCTTTTTCACCTTCGGCTGTTAATGATCTGGGACAGCCAGCGAAAAAGCAAATTTAAAGTCAAGAAACGCCTCGTTAAATGTTTATTATGGCAGTCACATTCAGCGTCATTTTCTTTATTGTTACTTTTTAAGCAAATAGAAGAAGGGAAAAAAAGAGTGAAAAACCTCAGGTGTCATCTGCAGTGTCTCACCTGTTTGTTTTCGATAAAATCTTTGATGCTAGGCAATGAGAAATGAAAAGTTTGATAGTAACGTGTTTTGCATGCTTTGTGGGATGGATCTTCCTTATTGGGTTAAGTTTTAATTTTCCTTTCTCTTTTTATAGGTACGGCGTCAATCTTGTTGTGATAAGACGTTCCATGGTCAGGATTATGAAAGGGGAACGCGACTCAGTAATGCACTGAATAATTGCTGCTCTGCTATCATCGCCAGTCTAATTTAAGGTAAGATACTGGGCGTTTATGCATATGTTAATTTCATTGACCTACTGAGGATTCAAATTATTCTTATGATGGCATATTATTCTTTTATAATGAGAGAATTTTATTAGAATATATTTCAGTTTTTCAAGATCAAGATAAGGGCAAAAAATAAGTTTTTTTAAAAAAAGAAATTTGTGTTAGTATTTAAGTCCTAGTTCTACACTGAAAGTTTTTTTTGCTACATTGTTTATATCGCTATTGATGATTTGATCAGTTCTGTATAATAAATTCTTTTTCCTGCACCGAAATTGCCAATTGTTCTGAAGTTTTAAAAAGAAGACATTGTGCTGTCTTTGTGGAAAATTTAAGTTAATGTAATATGTAGTAGTTAAGTTTTTTTTATTTTAAAGAAATCAAAATATCAATCAAATCACATTCTTCTGTTGTTTTGAACCAGTGAATTGCACTTCTAAGAATAAAGAAATTTTCAGAATTCTACTACCACTTTTTCAATAATGGAATGAAACTCATACAAGAATACTTCTTGTAACTGACGATAGATTCAGCAAAGAGAGTATACAAAATATTTGATCATAAAACTGTCATGAAAAATATTAAAAATTATAATAAAATTGGTCGTAAGATTAAAAACAGAGAAATTTTCATTTGAATTTGGTATTCTTAAATTATCGACAATGACAACGCTTAGCAACTTACATCTTGTGATTTCCTTGACAACGATTCCCGTGAAATCTTAAATATATTATATCCCTGTAATATGTTTTTACTAGCTATTTTTATGATATATAATTTTTTAAATACCGAGGGTAATGACTATTAGCCTTTTTTTAGCTTGCATTTAATTCATATACCATAGACAATGTGTTAATGAAAAGTACTTTTGATGAGGGAATGGATTGCTGAAGCAATATTGTTCACTAAAAGTAAAAACTACAGAATTAATTTTATTACTGTAATAGTAAAGAGATAAGCTTTGTTAAATTTTGGTAATGATTGGAAATGAATATTAACAAATCATTGATAACATTATTTATTTTTATAATCTAAATAGTCCCTACTATTGTTTTCAGAATAATGACTAATATAGCTTATTAAACACTGTTACTAGATAGCTGAACTTGTATTCTATTAGTAGTTATTCAAGCCTACCATTTATTATATAAAAAAAATTTCTTCCCAAAAAACGCTCGAGCTAGTTTTCTATATTACATTATCTGTTCCATACAAACATGATCCTATCATATACATGCAAAGTATATAGTAGAATTTATTCAAAGTATGAACTCGATTAATAATTTAGAATAGCTTCCTTTCAGTCAAAAGAATTTTAATGTGGTTAAAATTGGACAACTAGACAAAAAAATTAAGCAATGAATAATGATATATTTCTGGCATTAACAATCCTTAGTTGTTATGCTTAAAATGCGTCATATTAACATTTTAGAAATTATATCAAAAGTCTCTCAGCATGTTTTATGTTAGATACTGATAAATGTTCCAATTATTTATTGTATATTATGTATCTTCAAAGATACCAGTTAAAATTATCCTTTGTGATCTTTTTTTTTTGTTGTTTGCGGAGTTAATTGTTCAGTTGAATCTCGTTTAATAAATTTGTCCGTAAAAAATATATTTTGTATTCAGCTTAATACATGGAAATACTGGTTAAAGTTTTAATACTTAAAAACTTATTATAATATCGCTTTTTGTCGCTAAAGTGTTTTGTTATTAACTTTAATATAAGAATTGAATTGCGAGCTTTTAAATATTATTAGCTGTTTAAAAGATGCAATTATTGGATTTCTATCTGATTGTTTTGTTGTATTTTAGCGCCCAAGTGATTATGTTGTGTCGGCCAAAAAAATACCATTTCAGAGTATTGTAAATTGTAAATAACATGCAGAAACATTGCTGCGATTCTCATTGCGCAATAAGCAGATTTATAAATACTGCGACATTATTGTGAGATAATTCATAACATTGCTATAGGAACACAAAAGATTGTATAGGATAAATTGTAAAGTTAGCGTTTTTGATTCAGCATTCATATAAAATGTTATTTAATTGATATCGTGTGTTGCATAGAGGCATTCAAATTATAATTACATTTAGTTTTAGAATTCGGATAAAAAAACATGAAAGAACATGAGAAAATCAAGTAATATTTGAGGATACGCAACATATTAGGTTTCACATCTTTTATTCTTTTTGCTCTATTGGCGGTTGTAAATATATTTTATTCTCTTCTGAATGAATTAAAGAATTTCCTTCTCTAAGCATATACACTGACATCTTCTGAAGTGCGAAATTTTTTCATAAAATTCAAAATTGTATTTTGGGACTGGGTTGAGGAATCGATATTTGAATTTAAACATTTGTCTTTTAACAGTCGTTAATATACTTTTAACGTTAAGTCGTATTTCGTTCATTATTATTTTTCATTCATTTCTCGAGATATTTCCGTAAAAAATATAAACCCACAACTTCAGCATCTTCACAGAATATAAAAATAAAGGCTCTCTCCCTATTACTTGAAAAGCAAAATTCCGCCATCTCTAAGGAGCCTTAAACAACTAAAGAGCCGTTATCTCCCGTTACGGAGAATCCCGGACAGAAAGAAAAATAAAACCTGTTATCATCAATCAACATCCAAAGACCTGCTTCTTGAAGTATTAGACAAATTATTATTGCAAAGGATTACAAAGCTGTCGCCGAAAACGGCACTGGGAAAAAATGAAGCTTGTACTCAACTGTTTGCCTTTCTGGGCACGCAATTTTTAATTAGAATAAAAAAAACTCAACATTTTCATTCTACGTACCTTGTTAATACCGCAGCCTGACCTGATTAAAATAAAAAAAAACCCGAAGAACAAAAATCGCACTTTAATTTGGGTGGGGACTCTGTGTTCTTATTGTTAATTCACAACCTCCTTATGCCTGTTTACTCTCACCGCAACTCCTATTTAAAACTTACTTTCATTCGCTCATGATACAGCCTCTTCGTGCTGTTATTGTTTTTCGACACTCGATAAGTTGGAAAGGGATTGTGTGAGAGCTTTCGTTCTGGAAATGTGATGAAACCGCCGGCTTATTAGATGTGAATGAAGTGGAGGACCTGTTAAGACTTAGTGTGTGTAAATAGCTGACAGTGGATTTCAAAACGAAGTGTTGACAGAAGCAATTAGTAATTGGTGTCCATTCTCAACAAAATATCATTAATGACTTATGTAAGCGCCTGAAAAAGAGTTTAGTTGGAAGTATTGTTCTGCCTATTCAGATATTTAATAATTTTTCAGCTAAATACTACTATTTTAAACCAGCGGGAGTGGTCTCCCCCCTAAACTTTCTCGCATACACTCTGACAACAGGTGGAGAAAAAATAAGCCAAACAGCAGAAAACGCGCCAATTGGTAGTGACATTCTTTTGTGTCACAGTATGACAAAGAAAACAAAACATGCCATTTGAACGCCTTTTTTTCTACCGATTGAAACGGGAATTGGACACAGGGAATTCTACAATTAAGATTAGAAGACCACATACCAAATTTCAATTATCTAATGTAAGTTACTAAAAGATTTGCTCTCATCTAAGCAGCCTTTTAGCTTGCCAGCAATATCTCCGATCTGATTGTTACAAATTTACTACCGATAGTTGTAGTTAAAAATATCATGCATATTGGCAGAGTGCTTAAGAAATTAAAAAAGCATGAAAAACAGAACCGGTGAATCAATTGACACTAATTTTGTTTTGTTACTTTATTACTTTTCTTTTAACAACTACTTTCGTTCTGTCAGAGTAAAAATAATGCAAAATCCACTCAGAAAAAAATGCATTACGAAATATACAAAATTAAATACTACTATTTTAAAAAATAGTTAGCTTTTTTCTTTTTTTTCAACCTTTTGTCATTTATCGGCAGACAGAAGCTAATCACAAAAGTATCGAAGTCTGTCCATTTGACGTTACGTTCAAAGTAATCTCAAAACACACGAATTGGCTACTTTTATACCAGTTCTTAAATGAAGGTTTCTGGGTCTATATTTGAATTCACCATCTGCTTGAGAAATTCAAAAATCCAAATAAAAGGGGAAAATTCCGAAAATCTTAAGCGAGCATTTGGTGTCAATTTCTCAAAATCTCTTCGATTTTTTGAAATTTGACACTTACATTCGATTTGAAGACGGCTACGTGACTCGAAAGAGCGATTGCATTTAAATTTACGATAATTTTTCCTTAATTTTCTGAATTTGACAGTTACCTACAAACAACGCAATGATCTTCTCTGACTGATTGTTATTTGATCCTTAAATCCTGTTAAAACTTCTATGATGAATACAAATTTTACCAGATGTTAATCCCTAAATAATGGTTTCTTGATTGTTGAGCAAATAAGGAAACATTTTTACGATTACTTTACCTCAAAATAAGCATCGAACTAAAAAGAATCTCTCCACACTTGGCAGAATATTGAATAAACATCAGCTTCAGGGAAGAATTGTTTCATTTAACTTAATCAACATAAACACTGTACAAATAAGCCTGCAATTACCCTCAGGCAGATCGCGATTGAATGCTAACGTCACCACTAGGGGGAATCTCTTTCGAAATAGTTATTTTTGGACTCAAATTCTGTTTCGTCGACCAACAACTTCTAACCAACCAATCAATTAGAAAAGCTTTTAGACTTGATTGAAGAACTAGAGCAGAGGTAGAAAAAAAGGCGGGAAAAAGACAAAAGAGGAATAGCTTTTACTTTGCTTCTCTTCATTTCTTTTTTTAATCCTCCGTTGATTCAGGTCACCGTCAAAAAATGCTCCAAATTATTCACAAGAGAAATTTCTGTTTTAGTGATTGAAGAAGTAACTTCGATTATTTTGTCCAACGAAGTGAAGTGTGGAAAAAATTTATTGTCCAAAATTGAATGAATTCTGTCGCTTTTTACAGGTTACGAAACCAGGTTAGTTAAAAAATGCATCAGAAGTAATTTATTTACGATTCCTTTTAATGTTGATTTCATAGGCGTGTGATTTAACTGGAATTGTTTGTATTTAATGTAAAGTCTAATGTTAAGTTTTTATTATCGAACTAATCACTACGGTTTTTGAAATAAAATTTTCGATTTTGATAGAAAAACTTAATTTTACTTCATTGAAATATTTTGAAAATAATTTCTACATATTCATTTTCCATCAGCTAAAACAGTATTCAATAATAGATCCGGTTAAATAGTATAATCATGAGTCAGAATGATGTTATTTGGTGAAATAATCAGGGGAGTCAACAAAAATACGTTAGCAACAAATAAACAACCGTAGCATCTACCACGCCAACGGTCCGCATAAGTGTGACAGCGGCGTGGACGCTTGAGAAAAAATAACCACTTTTATTTATGATTAGTTTAATTTGGAATAGTTATACAGGAGTAGTGAGAGTAGTTAACAGAAAAAGGCAACATGAAGTTTGTTATTTTCGGAAGCTAACTTTATCCAATTTTATAAAATTACTATCCGCCTTCGGCGACCAGCTTGTTCTCCAGGAATAATTTCAATTGAATCATGCATCATTTTTTATACATGGTTCCCTTTGCAACGTAATTTTAAACTTCGGATTGTGGTACATATTTAACCCATGCTCTATTAGTGACCTTGGACATGTTCTGTTTATTGTCTACATAAATGTCCCTAATGGAATCAAATAACTGACTGTCATTTAGCATCTAATTATGTTGTCGGCGCCATCTTCACTTTCTTATTCTTCTTGCAAAATATGCATTTGATTTCAACATTAAAAAGGCGCAGCACATTTTACGGCCAGCGGCATGTTAACTGGATTAAAACATGCTGAAAAAATGAAAACATAGCAACCATAATCATTCAGCTTACTGAATATATTTCTCAATATGCGTAATAACTCAGAGAGCTTGATTTACAGATTCCACAAAAATTTTGATGAAATAAAATATGAAAGCAAAATGTATTAGGCTATTACCTCAGATTACAACAATGAAAGAGAAATACTCAATTAAATATTTGTTTAAACAATGAAAACTGTTTGAGTTGCATTGTAACAATGAAAAGTATTGTAGTAAATTATGCCAAAAAATATTTTTTAAAATTTATTAAAATTCGAGATAACATTGTACGGTAACTTAATTGATATCATTTAAAAGATAGTGTTTACACTTTTAGATGATCTAAAAATGATTTTGTGCTGTAATATTTTCGGAAGTTATTAAGGAAAAACGCCAAAATTTCACTTAATTTTTAATTAATTAAACTTCTAATTGAAATTCCAAAAAAAGATGTCCAAGGTGCACACTCCCACCCTCCAAAGTATCTTTGTGCCAAATTTCATAGCTCAATGTCCAGCGGTCTGCCCAGTAGAGCGCCAACACACACTCCATTATTATTAGTAGAAATATTCAGATATATTTCTCAGACAGAAAATACGATAATCGGAAAATGATGATTAATTCTTGATTAATTTGTATGTTGGTTAATAGATGATGATTTAACTTGATAATCACTATTTTCTCCTGGAGTTTACTTTGTGGTGGATTTTTAAAATTATCAAATAGATAGACGACAGAATAAGTCTACTTCATATCCAGATTACGTCCCCATTAAAATTCATACCAGCACTTGATAACCTATAATTGGCTCCAGTCAATTTCATTTTTTTCCCTTTTCATTTTTTAAGAAAGAAACATAAGGGATTTCTACTTATGACAGTTTTTAACAGCAGATATAAAGCATCATTCCCTTCTTGGTTTTCTACAATGATTTTTAAATAATAAGAAGCTTTATGCCATTTAGCAATGCCAATATTATAATTAATATTTAAAATAAAAAGAAAAGGATACTTCGTGACACTTAAATCTTAGTAAATATTTCTTACTATTACCAGAACAGTAGAAGTATGTAAATAAAAACATGCATTTCAAGAAAATTTATAAAAACTGATGTAATAAATTGCTGTTGTATATTTATGTTTTTATGGCGGTAATTGTTATTTCGCATGAAGAGTTTTCTGCGAAGAGTACGTGAATTAAGTCAGAAGAAACTATACATATTACAATAATGAGACAGTTTTATTTCAGTGGGTGCAATTCTACGCAAAAAAGTGGTTTGTTGAACCGTTTTTTTTAATTACAAACTTTATAAAGTTAAATTGCTTACAGGATCTTAAGAATCGTGAATATTTTTCAAGTAAAAACAACTGAAATTACTTATTTTGTTTTCGTAAAATTTGATTTTTTTTATACCATGTATAATTTTCAAAACATTTTAAACGCATTATGGAATTCCCCACAAAGTTTTCTGGTTGAATGAAAATAACTAAACAAACAAATAAATCATTACAAAGGAGTAAATAATCTCAACCTCCCAAACTGAGAAAAAGGAAATAACTTTTATGTGAATTACCGTGAAAGAAACCTCTCCGTTCGCGATATAAAATTATCATTCCTGACCGTAATAGTCGCTTTTCGCGTCCGACCGTTCCCACTCGCTTCTCTCTTTTTTCTTGTAAACTTACCTGTCCATAACACTTTCGCTTGACTGAACATGACAAATAAATATCGGAGAGATTTAAACCGTGTTACAGACTCTGCATAACGCGGTCAACTCCCGCCATATATCAAAATCTTCATTCCGGTGTCTCGGGGCTCCCGTTCCCCATTTCTTGCCATGAATATTGCAACGTCTCCCTCCACCAAATGACAGAGCGGTGCACTGCCCGCGTGAGAAAGGGATTTTTTGGGGGAAATTCGTTTTATTAAACCGTTTTTGATTGGTAGGCGGTGCATAGAAACTGCGTAATTATTTGGTTGGATCTGTGGCAGGGAGAGATTATATGTTGTCCCTTATTTGCATTATTATTCGTTTTACAGAGCTTTCAAGAGACGCTCGGGGTGTATATTTATGCGTTCTTTTGCTTTTTACGAGTTTCTGAGGCAGTGGGAAATTTTCTAAAAGGATGAAAACGGCTATTTCCCTGCTAGGTTATTTGCGTTCAATATGCGTCTATTATCAGCAAATGCATTTTGTTTTTATATGTATGAGAACCTACATATTTTTAGGTACTGCTGGTTTCGTGGGAGAGTGTTTATAAAAACAACAAATAATAAATGTTCCTTCTTTTTTTTATACTCCATTTCTTCTGAATTTTAGTTCTTAGATGTTTTGTGAACGTTAGATTTTTACGCTTAGAATCGACTCTTTTTAAGGCTGTTTGTTATTTTAGTCTAGATTTCCTGATTTGTATCAAGATTAGTGAAAAAAATTAATATTAATGGAATTATAAATAATGTTCTGTTTTTATATTATTCGAACCAAGCCACTTAGATCCAATGTTGAAGGTACAAACACTCTAATAAAAGGAAAAATGCCGATTCCATTTTAAACTTTTCGATATACAGAAGCAGAAACGGCAAATTATGGGATTTATTATGCAGTTTTTGTTATTGCTTGATCTTATATATATTTATAAAACACAGATATCGGGGTTTTATTAGATATTTATGAAAATGAATGGGATACTAAATATACATTACTTTCATGATACTTTTACTTCGTCTTTTCGGATTAATGGCACAGAAAAAAAATTGTATTCGGAGGAAAAGAAATAAGAATAAAGGATAGAAGAAAATACTTAATGGGATTTTTCTTTTATGCTTATCTCGTATCCTCACTTTTTCCCCCTTGAGCCTATAATGTATTTTGTTCGCTTATTTGTTCCATACAACCTCAATATGCTTACTTATTTAGCTGACATATACAAATATTTCTTTTAGCTGGGAATATTTTGTAAAAGGAATTTTATTTAAGTCTTCGATTCCTATCAAGAGCGTTGTTAAATTGAATTTTACCTCAAAAGACGGTACATAGTAGTTTTTCTTTTCTCAATTACAACGATTTTTTTTACTATTTTCTATTTGAAATTTTACTTGTATTGCTAATAAAAATGTGATAAAATTTGCGGTAAGGAAAAACGAAGCAGTAACTCGGTGCTTACCAATATTTATTGACCATTAGCACAAAAACATTTTTTTTCCAAAGGAATACAAATCGAAAGCTCGATTGTTCCTCTCTACAAAAAAAAAACCCGCTATCACTGAACCTTCCAAAGCTATTATCATCGCATTGTTCTTAATGGAAGGTGTCGGCGAAACATCCTTGTCCACTGAAGGCAGGCGATTTCGGGACAGAACGGTTGATGTCGTTCAACAACCTCTACCGAACCCATCGCATCTTGCCATTGTGTGCCTTATCGATGCCTCTGTTCGATGTTTATCGGCCATAATGGCATACTTTGGTGTGGTTCCCAAGGTCACTCCGGGAATTTGAGTCGTCATCAGAAAGTCCAGTCGTGCGCGAACACCATTCCGTAATGGAAGTGAGGGAATGTTTTCACTTGCTGCATCGCTCCAGAGATATGCTAATAAGAGATGGTACTTGGTTATTGGGTTAAGAAGTATTTTTACTCGTCTGGGAGTAAACAGTCCACTTTGTCACGGAACATCGATGGAGATTAAGATACGGAATTCCTCCAAAATGGGAAAAGAGGACCACGGGATTACATAAATTGGTCCAGTGAAGGATGGGTACTTTCTGTTTCGGCACATTTAGACTTCGAGATCACGTAATACATTTGTTTCTGGAACATTCAGGAGTCTTAATGTTACGAAAGACTGCCATACACAGGGGCGGACCGAGGCCCGTGGCGCCAAAGCGGAAGTGTGAAGGAAAAAAAAATGGTTTAATAAACTTGAGAAATAAAGTCATATATTTTTTGAATAAATTTATTGAATATTATTTTTGCTGTCTCTCTTTTCAATGACCTCTATATAATCTTTAATACATTCGAAGTTTAAAAATTCTCACTATAATAGTATTAAGTCATATTTACAAGTAAAACAGGCGTATTTCTAAGTAAAATTTTGTTTGACATTTAGAATACTGGGATTATAAAATTAAATAAAAATACATTGGATACGTGAGGGTGGCGCCATATTGTTGCCTTTCACGGTTGGTAAAGCTGCCTCGGGCCGCTTCTGGCCATACATAGAAATTGTGTCTGATAAAGATGAAATACATGTCTGTTTACGAAAAATATGAATTATTTTCCTGTTTTATACCGGTATGCACAGTACTTACGGTAAATAAATACAATGCTAATCAATATATATGAATGTTACGTCGCATCTTGCATTATAATTTTTTAAAAGAGCCAAATTAGATTATATGCTTTCTTCTGAATGATTTATAGGTACACTAGCTGATGCCCGCGACTTCGTACGCGTAGTAACACATTATTGGTACCTTGATCCTCTGGATAAAAGTACTTTTACGTCTAATAGTTTTTTAAAGCAAAAAATACTTTTATATAAAATATTAGAATAAACATATAAAACTCTCAAAACGCAACTCGCCATCATCAGTTTTCAGTTAGTAATGGTTTCTTAATCGGTGAAGGAGCTCTTCCGCGCATGCTCCAAGAAAAGCTACAGACGATAACAATAAAGACATTTTTGGAAATTGTGTTTGAAAACGTTTTCAAAAATTATTTAAAATTAATCAGAATGTTTCATAGAAATGAAAGTGGTGTCATTGAAAAGCTAATTTTTTTAGCTTTAAGATGATGTTAAAATAAATGGATTTTGAGAGACAATATGATCCAAAGTTATTTGAGGAAAAAATTAAAATTTAAGGTAATTTGTTAATTAATTAAAATTTTGATTAAAATTTCCAAAAATCCTTTCTTAGTGATCACCTACTATCCAAGAAACAACCCTCTGCCAAATTTCAAGTTTCTAGTCACAGTGGTTTGGGAGATTTGGTGATGAGTCAGTGAGTGACTTTCTCTTTTATATATAGATATGATAATAAATTCAATATAATAATTGTCAATGCCTCAGAAAAACGAAAGAAAGTCACAAAAGATCTGCTATATGGATCATAACAAAAATGGTGTACTATCGATGGCCTTTATATAAGATGCCATGCACGATTTATCTAAAATCGGTGGAAAAATAATATAAATATTTTTCACTGGATTTATCTTTCTCTTCTCCTCAAATCCAATTCAAACAAATTCAGCCTTTAGGAAGTCAAATTCAAATCAATAAAATCTTCCAAATTAAATGTAAACGAAGCTGAGAATAAAAAAGAGTGGGTTTTTCGGAAGTTTTCTCTTTACTTTATTTTTGCTCCCTTCCTCTTGGTTTAGTGCATTTTGAGGAAAAAGTGCGATCAGGAATGGAGAATACTCTCTAACTGTGTAAAGAGGGAACTTAAATAACACATCAGTCAATTTTGTAAATCCAGTGGAAAATTTTCAATGTTTTTCGCGTGTGAATTTTGTAACCATAAAGTAAAGGAAATGAAGGAATAGAAAATTACAAATACATTCTATATTTTTAGGAAAACATCTTTTGATAATTAATAGCTTTCGTAGCTGAAAAAATAGATGTGAATATAAGTATTAAATTCCTTTCCTGTTTAAAAGGACGTATGTTTAAATCAGTTATCGGAAAAGTATTTTTTATTGCGGAACTGAACTTCCCCCACTTTTTATGATTAATTAAAAGCGAAAGAGTTATTTTATGAAATGAAGTATTTAAAATTTATGGTAAATATCTATTACAGCCTTTCTTAACTGTTTTCTAAAACAGATTATGTTAAAAAAGTGCTTAAATTATGATTAAATGCGGAAAATTCCGTATAATAAGAATTGTTTTTATAATTGATGCCAAATATAGTAATAGTAATAAAAGTAATGCAAACTGACTTTCTAAAATATGTAATAATAAACTCTAAGTAAATTCTCAGCAATCCATACAGGTCGACAGATTTATTTTAGTGACTACATGGACAGCCAATTCTTATAGTCTTGTGTATAAAGCTAAGCATGGAAATTTAGAAATTTGCTCTTTGTGATTTTTTATTTGTTTGTTAACTGAAGGAAACACATAAAAAAAATATTTTTATTACGCTTTAACGCTATGTTATGTTAAAGATTATACACAGTTAATCGTCAGCCGAGTAGACACGTCTAATGCTCTAGTTATGACTGACAGCTCACCTGGTTGAAAAATAACAGTGTTCTAATTTATATTTCCTGAAGTCTTCTTCTGAAGTAAAAGTTGTGAATAATTGTTGCCAGATAATTGATGCTTTTGAACTCTTTCCTAACTGATTCTCTGTGAAAGCTCAAAAAGAAAACAAATATCTGTCAAAAAATATTGTAACAAATCATCAAAATGTAATACATCAATTTAACTTGATTAATCGCATAGATGGTTTTTCGGTACTCATTATGATGATAGATTGGACTTAACTTTTCATAGCATAACTTAAACACTTTAACCCATTATGTAACAAACCACAAGAAAGCAATTAAATGCAAATCATGTTATAAGTTTGGATTTCATAACAGAAATTATTTTCAAAAGATTTTTTTGATTATCATTAACATATCCTTTCATGTTTGCAAGAACTCTTTTCCTTTTTTAAAAAAAATGCTTTTATCAGTTCCTGGAAAGCAATTTTTACACAAATATTCTGTTGTCTTTAATTCCGCTGGCTTTATTTCATCTATCGACGATTTAGGATCTTCGCAAAAACGGGGTTGGGAAAGCACAATATTTCAGGTTAGGTCCCGTGAAATATCGGAATAAAATCGTCGCTTCACAAGCAACACTACCTATCTCAATTTTCTGAAATTTCATAGCGGAAGAAAATACTCAATTTTTCGAAGCCAATAAAGAATATTTCTGAATTTTTTTCACATCCGATAGGAATACATTGTCTTATGTTTACATCAGATGTTAAAAAATTTCAGAAATATTCTTTATTAGTTGCGAAACATTGAGTATTTTCTTCCTCTTAGAAATTTCAGAAAATTGAGATAGGTGGTGTTGCTTGTTAAGCGACGATATGTAAGTTTATCATATAAAGCAGCGGTTTCCAACCTTTTTGGTTTTGCGGACCACCTGTTGTGTAAAAAATATTTTGAGGCCCACTAAGTATAATATACAAGCAAAACACACACACGCACATATCTATATGTGTGTTTGCTTGCGTGCGGAAGTGCGCGCGTGTGTGTAAGAAAAACAATGACAAAAACAAGATAAAACGAGAAAATTGGAAAGGATTAAATAATGGAAAGAATATTATGGTAAACTGCTCATCAGGAGGGGGTCTTCCCACTGGTATTCATAGTGCTTTTCTCCTGCTAACAGCTAACGAACAAACGTTGAAATAAGCCGTTATCTCCCCCGAAAGCACCAACCACAAAGCAATAAAAGACATTTCTAGACTGAAAAGGAGGCTTTAGTTGTAGTTTAGTTATATTAACGTCCCGTTTTGAAGCAACACGAGGGCTAATTTGGGACGTACCTCGTAATTTTAAACTGCGACCTGACACACACCGCGAATTAACACCTGAGCTGCCACACCCTCTCCAAACTTCCACGCCACACCAACGGGCTGACATTTGGCCATTACGTATGATTTAGCGTGCAACAGGCCCCATACACGGTGGACCTTCAGTGGAATCGTGTTTCGAACCTCGAACCCTCCGTCCCCAAAGCCGAGACCTTACCACTTGGCCACCGCGGCCTACTGAAAAGGAGGCATAAAATTTTCAAAGTTTTATATTTGTTTTCTTTTATATTATATACATATAGGATTAAAAATATATTGTTTATAAAAAAAAATGAGTGAGACTCTTGAAGCTCCCCTGACTTGATTACCGTACCACGGCCCACTAATAGGCTATCCGAGGCCCACAGGTTGGGAACCACTGATATAAAGGGTTACACGTTGAAGATAAGTTCAAAGACGTTCGTCGTTTAAGCCTCGACGAAATGGGTATGAGTCGAGTTACCATAATTTTTAATTTGAAATTCGGACACGCAGGGAGGGAAGGGTCTTGGGGGAGGGTCAAACTACAGTATAACATTTTAAAAGCTGCCAACCAAAGACCCTCTTTCATAATACCAGGAGAAAGTTTGTTGAAGTAAAAAAAATTAAGACGCCTGAAGAATATGCAATTTTTATTAATGTTTGTTAATTCAAAATTATATTAGTGAAAAATAGAATTAAAGCGAAGCTGCCAAAACTTTTAATTTTCAATTTGAACTGGGGCCTAGATAAGGAGGGTCATTCAATTTCTTGTCAACAATGGGTGTAAATATAAACAACGAATTTTCTTTCATTGGCGGAATGACGTCAGCTTTATCGAATTTGGCAGATTTTCTGTATTACAACCAAATTTCTCTGGCTTAAATCTGGATATTTTGATGACCCGGATATTAGTCCGGACGTGAGCTTAAAATCCGTACCGTCCGGGCGAAATCTGGATGTATGGCAACCCTAGGTATGAGGCAATTTACAAGTGAATCAGGGAGATAATCCTAAAAAAACCGAATGAAAGGCTGCCATACCAAGTTCATGTAGAGTGAGTACTTTTCTCTTACAAGTTAAATATATACTTGTCGATCACGTCCGGGTCACCAATGTCGAGGATCGATCGTCTTATCCATAATAAGGAATTTTAATGTGAATCCATCAGAAGGTTTCAGAAGGATCAACTCGACTAAATCATATCAAAAATATAACTTTTATTCTTCAACGATCAACATCGCGCCTTGCCGCTGGGAGGAACTCGGGTTCGTTTCTACCATGCTCTCTGAGACAGGGAAATACGTCATCGAGTTCGCATTACGCGATTGGTTGAATGGCGTAGTCATTAAGATACGTCACTCGCTTGCGCCTCTCTGTGAGTGAACGAGAGCGGAGCGCTACATACTGAAGACTAGATATTCAGTTTGGTAACTATATTTCATGAAGACCCCATTAGCATAAGATGCTCTTCAATATTCATACGATATCTTTTCGATGTAGTGCGGCATTCAGAATATTGTAGCAACATCGTGGAAATATCGTAAAATACCCTGTGCTAATAGCGGAAAATGTTTAGTTCAATACAACAATATTGTTTCAAAAATATCGGAGAAAGTAGAAGGAGGATAATTCTTGTAAATTGTTTTCTTTTCAAGAAAAAATAAATGCCACATTGTATTTTAAAACTTATCCGCACAGAAACCATAATTATTACGCAATTAGAAATTGCTTTAATTCAAATACTAATTTGGGTTTCTCGTTTAGCGGCAATCTTCTGCCTGAAGCTTAAAAAAATCGCCAACTTCTAACATGTTTTAAAGCTTTGCTGGCATATTTCAAAGCATCTTAGTAACTGGAAAAAATGGAAACTGCTTAGAATTGGGAATTTAATCCGAAATATGTTTCCTTTCGTAGCAGATATTAAATGCGGCTTCTACCCATAAGAAATCATAGAATCTTTAATATTAATTTGTGCTATATTGAAGTAAATTCTGACGAGGAATATATTTTAATTGAAAACAATAAGATACTGAGTTGTTATAAGGCTTCGGTGCTGTAATGCAGAAATTAAATTTATCTCCTTAGCAAGAATTTTTTACTTGTTAATAATCGTAGTAAACGGTTACATCTAAGAATAATTACTAAATGTGAAAAAAATATGTTGTTTGTGTATATTACAAAATGACGAGTGATAACATTTGTTGAAATAGAGACTATTTTTACCTTTTGAGTGATTTCCTTCAAAAGTAATTAGAACACGTTTGACACACAAAACAGAACCTTTGTTTTATTCTTTATGGATGATTTTCAACAAAATTTATGACTACCTGTTCCTTTTTGAAAAATGCTTCTTTCTGTTGAATGTCGTTTTTCCTTGTTATTGTGTTTTGTGTGTTAGTGTGTTTTAGTTTTCAGTGAAGTTTTTTGAACTATAAGCTGCCTATTTTCTTTCCTGAATTGCTGGGAATTTGCATTTTGTCAATAAAATTTAAAACATGCAAAAGTATTTCCTAAGGAGGAAAAATCTTTCTGAAACTTGTTACTAATTTAGTGACAAAAATTGATCTGCAATGAATTTAACGGTGAAAACGAATCCTTATACTAATGTTTTACATGTAGTATATACTATATGTATTATACTATATGTCCAAAAGTATCCGGACACTTTCAGATTTTCACATTTTTTAGTATTTCTCCGGAAGTCTTTAACTGACTGAAACCTTTATATCTGCCTAAATATTTGTGCTCAGTTTACGAAAATTCCTGTAAATATTATGCACATTAAACATAACCATTTCTGAAAGTTTCATCTCATTATCAGTAATCTGTAAAGCGGATGGGTCAAAAAAATTTTGTCTGCATCAGTTTGTAGACGGTCCCCTAATTGCCCTCAGGACCGAATCTTCAATGTAAAATGTGAGTTATAGCCTATTCTTTACATGGTAGAAGTTTAAAGGCAGTCAGTTAAACATTTCCGGAGAAATTCTAAAAAACGTGAAAATCTGAAAGTGTCCGGATACTTTTGGTCATACAGTGTATTTCTACTAGAAACAATCTAAAACGGCATTGCATCAGAATATACAGTTACGTTTTCATTCCGGGCTGCCATTACATGATTTTAATTCTATTAACATATTTTTAACAAAAACATAAATCTACTAATAATTCTCATTCTAAAATATTTTCAATCAATTTGTATTCTCAGTGAATTAGTAATTTTTATTTGCGTATGAGATATTTTTAATACCCTAGTGATAATGCAAGGGTGATTGCGATTCCGTTTCAAAAGTCCTGAAAACTGCAGTGTTATAAAAATCCGACAAAATTTCGAATAATTGTAGACTGTTAATGTGTTGCATAAATATATTTTAATAAAACGACTGAATTTTCACTTTTTTTTATTTCGACAAGAATTTTGACTACTCCATTCTTTGATATAATTTAAAATTATTACACTATCTTAATGATATGTTTGTTCTAAATCAAAATTTGAGACATGTAGTAAATCTAAAAATATCCTGAAATTGCGGATTTGAGAAGGTAAAGAATCCAGAATTCCGGATAAATCCTGAACGCAAACATCCCTAGCTGATGTTTAATTTGGTTTAGTTAAATTAAAATCTTATTTTTAAGCAACAAGAGAGCTGTTTTGGCAGGGATCGCGTAATTTTGAACCATCGCCAATCGCCACACTTGAACCGGTACACTTCTCTCCAAATATCCACACATAATAGTCGATGAAAATGCGTCTCTTATTGTTTTTTCAACTTTCTCCCAGCAATACAATGTCATTATGTATGTTTTATTTCCATTTTTTTATCAATTAACTCACACCACACCAAGAAGAGGACGTTTGATCCTTGACCAATTTAATGTGCACCAGGTCTGTAAAAGTGGCGGATTTTTCGTGCAACCCCCGAATCTTTGGCCCTGAAGCCGATCTAGCTTCAATGAGTGCTATAATAGTCAATGAAAATGCTTCTATTATTGTTTTTTCAACTTTCTCCCAGCAATCCCACGACTTTATGTATGTTTCGATTATTTCCATCTTCCATTTTTGATCAATAAACTTTGCTACTGTCCGAATATCTTCTCTTCTTCACACAGGGAGTGTTCTACAAAACAAAGAAAGCTAAGATTTCAGAGACACCATCAGGTTGATATTGTGAGAAAAAGGCGCTGTTAATACAAAGTCTTTTAATTGTGAATAAAACTCGTGCAATAAAGAAATGTCCTATTTAACAGCAATGTGGCAATTTTACTTTATTGAATTACATTTGCAATCTTAAGTGCCAAGAGAAAGTTTTGCTAGAATGAAATTTATTTTTGTAATGTTCTACGTTAAATTTAATTTCTTTAATTTTAATATCATTAAAATTTATTAAGAAAGTCATATCTTCTTTTGCTCAATGTTGCTTGTATATTGTTATAAACTCAATGTTTTTTTTTTCTCCTCTTGAGAGAATGCCATCGAATTAAAAGTGAAAAGTTAATTAAATTTAGTTAATTAGTTTCGTCGCTTTGATATTTTCTGAAATAAATCTCGTTGATGAGACAAATTCTTACAGTAACTGCATACATCCCTCGAACCAAAACACAGTTACTTGCTTGAAGTAGTTGAAAGGAAGCCCTATATAATTTAAGACAAGTTTTAATGACTTTCTAGGGCGAATTGAGAGAAAGGCAACAATCAAATGCTGCTACTTGTTAAAAGATTTGAAAATAAGAAAATTTTTATAACAGCCAAAATGGCCTGTATTTCTGAGCAAAATTTTGAACTGTCCTTCTGAAGAAACAATAGCAAAATAATGGCCTCGCTTCTTAGTAAGGATTAAAAATTTCATCTGAAATCTTAAGCGTTTCGTATTCAGTACATGAATAGCAGTTTGAACTAAATTTGTTTACTGAGCTATTTTTTGGGAAGAAAAATATTGCTTACATAAGTCATTTTACCCATAACGGCCAGTTTTGAAAAAGCGATAATCGTGTACTTAGCGTTACCTGCCCCAATTTAAACTTAAATTAATGCATTTTTATGGTGCGGATAGTTTAAATTGTGTTTATGTTATCAACTAAATACACAGAGGAGATATAGAAATGGTAGTTAATCTTGCTGCTTGTTTGACGAATATTCTGAATTCAGTTAAAAGAAAAACCTTTTTTTACATGGAAAAGCTCCGTAATGAGGTTACTCAGATGGGAAGTTAGAATTTATTCCTTTATGTCCGATCTCATAGTCTTTTCATTGAATAGTGCTTTTATTATTTTATTGTATCAGTTCTTTAAACTGATCGCGTGCAGTTTCTAATATTTTTTGCATGAGACTTATAATGCTGCGTTAAAAAATGTAATTGAATAAAATGCTATCTGTTTCATATACTAAAGATAAAAACTACTGGTTTCCAAATTGAGCTTTTTACTTGAATTTTTTTTTTATGCATTTTTATTTAACTTGACTTGTTGTATGTTGTAAAAATGAAATTCCATAATCGGTTTTTCACTCACTTTCTTATGTGCTTCCTTTCTGAAATTTTGTATATTTATGTATTCTCTATGATAATACAGTATTTTGTTATTTTCTGAACATAGTAAGCAGTTAATCGATCGATTAAATTAAATTTGTGGGAATTAAATTCAAACGAAGGGCGCCACCTGGTAATGGATTCTAGAGCAAGTTGATTGCATAATGTTTATAACAATGAATTACACAATAAATACTAAAATGTAGAAAATAAAAAAAAATCTACTTTTTAGGACACTAATAAAAGCACGTTATTAAAACTATTTTTACTAGATTTATTATTGACGTTTTATGGTAATTCACTTGATTCTCCTAACGACCAAATAAACATTAAAATTTAAAAAAACATTCCATAATTACGTGGATTAAATAATCGTGACAGTTTTCTAATTAATAATATTTGTCTAACAGCTCTGAAAGTAATTTTGAGACCATTTTTCTTTTTAACGAATTTTGATTTCTCTTCTTGTATATTTATACACAAATTTTCTTACTATTCTAGTTCACAAAAGTAAACATGAGTTATAAAAAAACGTAGAAAAAATAATATTTACTTAGTAATGCATTGGATATTTCAGTTTCCTCCTACACTTACAAATTACATCATTACAAAGAAAAAAGTAAACGAAAAAACCCAAATTCCTGTACTTTGTTTTCCCGGAAAACTATCGTTTTTTAAAAAAAGCATGTATTCTTCTTTCGTGCCACCTAACTGTCATTTCAAACACACACGCTGTTTGTAGTATACTTTATGCTTCTACGTTATCCATCCTTTTTGTGTGCTGTCATCTGATAAATAACCAGAAACGAAGTGGCTTTAAAGAAGAGGGGGAAAAAGAGCTTTGTTCCATTTTTCTTTCTTGTGTTTCTATTATTCCTTTCTGTTAAATTTCGAAAGCTGCGAACACCTGCCCCTCCGAACTCAGGATATGCTGCTACCTAACGCGCGCTTATGCTTTTCCTCCATTTTAGAATAAGTTAATTAGTAGTCTCCGTTCGCATATGGATATACTTAGCAGTGGTTTCATTGATAAGTTGATAAGATGGAGATGATACTTCTTACTCTCTGCGGCAATGTTGTGATCATAATGTGCTTATTATTCTTATGCCACGTACAAATAAAAGTTCATCTACCTTTGTGAAGCTTCGCAAATTGTTTCGAACGAATTCGAAAGTTGTTTAATATTCAAAAGAAATACAAAATGCAGAGGAAGAGGCTGGAGTGTATTGTAAAAAAAGTCGCCCATTCTTTCATTGTTTATACTATCTAGGAAATAAACATTTAGCTGTTATGGTATTAGCAAAAGAAAAAAAAAGCTTTCCCATACATTTATCTTCTTTTGCTAAAAAGCTCTTTAATTTTTTTTAAATGATTGCAATCACATACTAATATAATTCAACTTTCGATAATTGAGTAGTTCAGAAGGCAATAATTGAGAAAATTAATGTTTTCAATACACTAATTTTTTTAATTTTTGGTTTATTAATTTGATTAGCAAAAGTATATAATCTTCTAAGGACGCAACGAATAATAACTAAATCCTTTAATAACTAAAAATAATTAAAATCATTAAAATTTACAAAAATAAGAAAATACCAAAAAATGGACTTAACCGCATTGGTTTCTGAACGATTCAATTATGAGGAATAATATTTTAAATTGCTTTCGGCATTTAATTGTTTCTTAAATAGATTGCTTTCAAATGAGCGCAAAACTATTTAAATAAAAAAAATGTGAATGTGCTGTAGAAACTGTGAATGTACGTAAATTGATTTAAGTATGACTTTACGTGTGGAATAAAACGAGGAACAATAATTACAAGTATAATAAGTAGTTTTTTTTTTTTTAAATACCCACGGCGACCCAGCCTACCCAAAAAGGGTGTAAGGCAGAGAAGGTCGCCGGGGAGAAGGGACCCACAAGCACGCCGAAGGTACAGCGCGCCCCGGCCCCAACAGACAAGATCCATTAAGCAATTTAAAATATACATACTTTGCCCAAAACAGGGGCAGTAATTAAAATACATGAGATATGAAAATACACAATTAAAGGTGACGCAGAACAAACTTCGCCAAAGAGGCGGTACAAGAGTCTGGTTGGCGGCTACAAATGTAAAATCACACAAAGTCTGGTTGATGGCATACATGATTTGCTGAAGAAATACAGAATCTGGTTGATGGCCACAATTATATAGCATATACAAAATCTGATTGATGATATACAAGATTTGATTTAAAAAAAAACAGAATCTGGGACAAGAGAGACAAGGGTAAAAGTATAATAAGTAGTTACAAATGAGGCACAATAATCTTGATACTGTTCAGCAACGGATTCCGAGACTACCACTTTTGGGCGATTTTACACTGGAAAGGGGTGTCAGGCACTGAGTCATATGAGCGCATTTCCGGAGTTCTTTGTTAGATAACGCTCAGTAAAGTGTAAGCATTACCCTTCCATTCTTCAGTTCCCCCCTATTTTGATGAAAATAACTCCGCCCGGCGCATGCTCAAAAGCGCGGAGTTCTTCCGAATCCGTTGCTAAACAATACTTGTACTACTTTTAGAGAAAATAAATAAAAAGAAATAACTAAAAAATAAAAAATAAAGACATATTGAAAAAGGTTTAAAAAGTTTTAAAAAATAGCAAAAATAAATTTAAAAAAACAGAAACAAGATCTTTTATAATTTCTAGTAACATATGCTACTTTCTTTTGTTATAACATATTTATTATTTTTTCCAACTAATATGTCGGAAATATGACATCAATAATTAATCTAATATGGAGCTGAAATAAATCTACTTGAGGTCGAAATAGGTTTTTAACCAGGAAGAATAGAATTTCGGGATTGATTTTAGAAATTCATGATTCTGACAAACGTATTTATGTACAGAATGTAGCTGAAAAAATTAAACCTCACTTAAGTTTAAAAATATGTAAGCTTGAAAATATTGGAAACGTATAGCAATCCTTAGACAATATAATGTATTCTGTGAAATAGAAACAAATTAGAACATGAAATGGTTTATTACGTATTCTAATGCAAAAAAACATGCGAAATTGAATGAATAAAGCTTTAGAGTTCCTGATGTATCGCTTATTTAGCTACATTTAAAATATAACTCATTTCGTTATTATTATTTTTTTCATCTTATGCTTACGGATGCTAACTTAACAGCCAGTATAATGAATTCAATTTTGGAAAATCTGTTTTTTATGTGGTTGCTGCAATCTTTTATTGAATTTCAGAACTCAAAAAGTAAAGTAATTTTATTTACCTGGCAGTAATATCAAAGTACCAAATTAATTGTAAAGAAATTGTGTTTAACGTATTGTAATTGATTTATAACGATTATATATATATATATTATAATCTTAACATACTACTTTTCATAATGTGAAAATGCTGACCTCTAGTGCCAAGTAAATGTTTCGTCAAATGGTTATCCTTTAGGATCCTTTTAATAACATATATCTTGCCTTATTTTCGTGATTTAATATTTCTGCTTTGTGGAAAATAAAAAAAAACTGTTTTATGTTACAAAATGCTAGCTAATATGCATCAAAGAGGAGAAATTAAAAACTTAGATGATATAAATATGAATTAATATAAAATGCTATAGCGCAAATTTAATAATAAAGGTTTTTAACTTTTTTATGTTAAGAAATTTAATAGTTGCAATTCCGACCTAAAATTAATTATATTTTATAGCAACAGATAATTATTATATAATGGTGTATATTTTTTGCAATATGGAACATAATATTTTACAACAGTCTGTCCTTAATATTAGGAAATATTCCTTACTCTTTTTACGTTTAACAAAATAGTCACATCAGCTATTAAATTATAAATTTTTAAAACATAAAATTTATGTTATAGAATCTGCAGTATTTTAGTGAAAATATTTTTCAATTTTGTTCTGTAAAAAAATGCACTTTTTCAATAACAATATTACCTAATAAATTAAATATAAAAATAATGGTGAAATACAATAAGAAAAAGATGCTTTAACCCTTTATAAGGCCGCGGTAAGCAATGAGACCGCCAACAGACAACTTCATCAATCTTTAAATGCATTTTTTAAGGTTGGCATAAGTTCTCACCAAATTTTTCGATGAAACAAAACCCAAATGTTCCAATTTCTTTTCTCAAACCATAACGAAGTGTCTGGACTTGATAATTAATTATTAATTAGCAAAATTAATTAACAATAAATTAATGTCATCAAACACGCTAACTGAATTTCTTTTGCTAAATGATCCCAAAGCCATTTTACTATAACACTATTAGAAAAACAGCGGGAGTGTTCTCCCCTAAACTTTCTCGTATACTTCCCTAAAAAGGTGCCTTTTCCCCTTCCCCCGCGTGGCTAAAAAAATTCGAACCTATTGTTACCCAGAATCCAATGACTATCGGAAAGTTTTTCATTATAGTGATTGAAAAATATCTAGGCAAAGAATGAAATTCAAAGAGATGCGTAACGATTTTCCTCTCTTACCGGCTCAAGGACAAACTGACGTAATTCGCTACTCCGTAATGAAATTCCTCTCCGTTCTTCCAGTACGCATACGCGTGGAGATAACGGATTCTCTTCAAAAGTAAATTATACGGACCGACAGACAGTCAACCCTTTGACGGATTTGGCCCAAAATTTTATACGGACTTACATTCATGACGATAAAACTGTGTATAAAATTTTATCCATCTGGCTTTTCAAGTTTTTGAGTTATAGCGTTCGCATGACCTCGAACATATAGACAGACAGATTCCCATTGACGGATTTTGTCCAAAATTTGATAGAAACCTACAAATTATGTTTTAAGACCACATACCAAATTTCATCCTCGTAGCTCTAATAGTTTTCGAGTTATCGTGTTCACAGACACACACACAGACAGACACACATACATAATTCCAAAATTGTGTTTTTCGGACTCAGGGAGGTCTAAAACGTGGAGATTCGTCAAAATCTCGAGTTCGAATTTTTTGACGATTACAATACTTTCTCTTTGTATACTTCGTATACGAGAAAGTAAAAAAAATGGCCCTTTCAAGGGTTATTAAGAGTGCACAGCTTTTACGTCATGAACGTCACTACATTCAAAAATAATTTTTTTAAAAGTGAAAAATAATATAGTTCATTGCACCATTTATTTATGTTTGGCCATTTTCATTGTTTAGCTGTGTCTGGACTCTGTTTACAGCACAATAGTTTGATTGTAGATCCATACCAGACTGAATTTTTGAACCTATAAACTATATCTTCCGTATTATCTCATTCATAGCATGTTCCCATCGACGTTCTCTCAGAATATTCATATAGGAAGAACTTCTCCCCCAGATATATTAAATTCAGTCGTGAATTGCATTTTTTTAATGTCTATTTTGCCTATTGTGTCGGCTTTCTTTATGGGAGTCTAGTGAGACGTTGACTGTTAACTATAAACTTGACCTTATGAAACCTTTAGTGCTGCGAGCCGCTTGGAAAGAAAGGAAGGCACTTGATGAATCTTTAGTGGACATAATCATTTTTATTCCTCTCTGAAACTAATTTAACTTAGTTTTTATTTATTTTCTGAATTCCGTATGTGGTATTGTTCTCGAGCCGGAAAGAGAAGTTCACAAACCTTAGAAGGAATAATTTCATTGTTTTTCGAAAATTATTTAATAATCTTTCTGAAACCTAGTTGTAAACACTTTCTTCAAAGTTCTATTTTTCTCCCTTTCACGAATGAAAGTGCTTTTACTCCTTACTGATTAAAATTCAAAAATAATAAAATTAATGAACTGAAATGTATTTCATGGGAATGTTTTATATCATACATCTGCATATGTCTAATTGTACCTATACTTTTTGCAATGTTGCATTATTTCATTACATGAAAAAAAGCACTAGTTGGTTTTTAAAAAATTTAACTGTTCGCTTTCATTGATTTACACAAAATATGTTTTACAATTTTTAAAGGTGAGAGAATTAGAAAAGTCAAAATGAATTTAAGTTTCAGTTTAAAATCAGACGTTGTTTTTATTCAGTTCGGCGTAATTAACAAATTCAAACCATTTATCATCTCGCCAGATATTTCATTTATTAACTTATAAAAGAAAAACAAAATTCTTATTCTCTTTATAAAAGCATATGTGAAAACTATTTTTTTTAAGTATGCTGCTAAATTTTTTAAAATAATTTTTTTACTTTTTCGTATACGAAGTATACAAAGAGAAAGTATTGTAATCGTCAAAAAATTCGAACTCGAGATTTTGACGAATCTCCACGTTTTAGACCACCCTGAGTCCGAAAAACACAATTTTGGAATTATGTCTGTGTGTCTGTCTATGTGTCTGTGTGTGTGTGTGTCTGTCTGTGAACACGATAACTCGAAAACTATTAGAGCTACAGGGATGAAATTTGGTATGTGGTCTTTAAACATAATTTGTAGGTTTCTGTCAAATTTTGGATAAAATCCGTCAAAGGTCTGTCTGTCCGTATGTCCGAGGTCATGCGAACACTATAACTCAAGAACTTGAATAGCTAGATGGATAAAATATGGTACACTGTTTTATCGTCATGAATGTAGGTCGGTATAAAATTTTGGTCCAAATTCGTCAATGGGCTGACTGTCTGTCGGTCTGTATAATAGCGTACTTGTTCAACTCCATGCGCATGCGTAAATGCCTGTGCAAAGAAGGGATACTCCGAAAACTTTGCAGTTTGCCAAAAATCAATTTTGGCGGCGAGATTTTGTAAGGAAGCAAACATTTAGGGCGTCTCGTTTTACTTGCGTATTAGAAGCAACGTCTGCGCATGCGCAAGCTATTCTCCTGTTTTCTTCACCGCACGCGGAACTTGCATTGCTCGAGTTTGATAAAAAAAATAAATATTGCGAAGTTTTAATACATACGTATCTTTTTGAATATGATTCTTTACCTCAATATTTTACTATCACTATAATCAACAATGAAAAACCTTCTGATAGTCATTGCATTCTGGGTTACAGTTGGTTCGAACTTTTTATCAACGCAGGGGGAAGGGAAATGACAAATGTTTGAAAAGTATACGAGAAAGTTTAGGGGAGGCCACTCCCGCTGGTTTGTAGAATAATAAAATAAGAGCTTCATCGCGACTTAATAAATAAACTATTGCTAAGTTTAAACTATTCATCATTTAGAATTATAAAATAAAGCATTGCTTCGTAATTGTTCCTACATTTAAAAAAATGTGGACTAAATCAGTTGAGCCATAACAAATGTATTCTATTTTAATATTCATAAAAACGGGAAAAAAATATTTTTACTTACTTTATATTACTTTTTATTTACTTTATATTATTTACCATCTCTTGATCAAGGAATGTATGCATTGAATTTTATTTATAGCTATAATAGTATTGAGTTGCTGCTATACATTTCGATGTATTCACATCTTGACCTTTCGGATACATGAAAGAGATTTGTGATAAGTTTTATATCTAATTTCTCAATCTCTAATTCTTTTAGAGATTGAGAACTCATTTATATTGATAACCATAGTTTAACTCTACTTCAATTCATTTTGATTAAGTTAATTTGTGATAAGAGGATTTGTAGTCTTTGATCCAGTTCGGTCTTTGTTCAGTCTTTGATCCAGCCTACTATTTCGGATTTGATTTAAATAAAATTTAAAAATGCTAGACACGTGTGAAGGCTTTGTTTTTCAAGTTCAAGAAAGTTAGTTTATGGATTTGGGAAGATGAAATTCTTTATATTACTCAGGTGTATTTTAAAAGAAAGATCTCGGAGATGTTATACGTACATTAAATTAGAGATTGAGAACTCATTTATAACGATAACAATAGTTTAAATCTACTTCAATTCATTTTGATAAGAGGATTTGTAGAGTCTTTGATCTAGTAATTGCCTACTATTTCGGATTTGATTTATATAAAATTTAAAAATGCTAAACACGTCTGAAGGCTTTGGATTTCAAGTTCAAGAAAGTTAGTTTATGATTTGGGAAGATGAAATTCTTTACGAGGCGTGTCCGGAAAGTAAGTTCCTTTTCGTTCTACCGCCACCGCAGCGCTAGTGTCGCAGTTTCGCGCATGTGCACACGCGTCTCTGGTTCATTGTCTGTCCACTGACGCCATTGCAGCCGGATTGTGTTGTGTTTACATGTGTTAGTGAGCGTTCAAAATGTTTAAGACGATTGCCGATCCCGCCGACTGTGAAGTGCGTTCTGTAATACGGTTTTTGAACGCAAAGAAAGTTAAGCCAGCTGAAATTCATCGTCAACTTGTAGAGATTTATGGAGAAAATGTAATGACTGATGGAATGGTTAGGAAGTGGGTTCGACAATTTAATGATGGGCACACCAATGTTCATGACGAAGCACGGAGTGGGCGACCTTCTGTTGTCAATGATGGTTTGGTTGCAAAAGTGAATGAGAAAATTCGTGAAAACAGACGGGTTCACAAAAGAATACTTTTTCATGAGTTTCCACAAATTTCAAAAACTATTTTGCATGAGATTGTCACAAATCGCTTAAATTATCGCAAATTGTGTTCCCGTTGGTTTCCGAAAATGCTTACGAATGTCCACAAAACGAGGCGACTTGGCAATGCTTTGAAATTTCGTACCCGATGCAGTGAAGAGGGCAATGAATTTCTAAACAAAATTGTGACCGGTGATGAAACTTGGGTTTGTTCTTGAACTTGAAGCGTGATTTTAGAGGTAGGCGCTTTGACAGCGATGATGACACAAAAAACGGTGTTCAGCAGTGGCTGTCTTCACTGGCGGCATCTTTCTTTGAAGAGGGTATAGACAAGCTGGTTTCTCGCTATGACAAATGTCTGAATAATGGTAATAACTATGAAAAAAAATATTTTACGAAATGCTCTTTCATGTAAAAATAAATTTTATTTTGAAAAAAAAAAAACATTTTTTATGCGAGTTTTTCCAAAACGATGCTTACTTTCCGGACATGCCTCGTATATTACTCAGGTGCATTTTAAAAGAAAGATCTCTCAAATGTTATATGTAAATTTAATTAGGGTTTCTTAAACTCTGGGTACCGACCCCGAATGGGAACGCGTTCCTGAAATTTAAAATCGTAAATCTACTGACTGGGCAGTCAAATTTTACAATATTAGATAATAAAACTCAAAACGTCTTCTTTAGTTGAAGTACTTCATTAAAATTGTCCTAATACATATATTTGATTAAATTTCAATTGATTATTAATTGAAACTTCAACAGATAGTTTATTTATCTACTTGTTTATTGACTTAGGAATCCCATAACAATTTTCTATGCATAAATGGGGTTGCGGAGCAGGCGAAAAGAGATTGCTAATAGAAAAATTTAGAGAAGCCCTGGTTAAATAATCATACCATTCATAAAAGGATGAGGGACTAAAATCGGTGAACAATTATGCACTGAAATGGCCAATAAATTATTGAAACTTTTGCTCTTATATAATAATAAAATGGGATGGTAGTCGATAAATTCTAAAATATTGCAACCCAAGAAAGACTGAGAATTTTACATGTTTTTAATTATAATAAGAATGATTCAGGTATAATAAAGAATAATTGATGAAACTAGACTTATTGTTAGAAATCGGCTTTCTCGATAAATTTAATCCTTTATTCCTGGTATTTCGTTTTCTCGTGTTGCTTCAAAACGGCACGTTAATCTAACCTAACCTAACCATCCTGGTATTTCTTTAAGTAGAGAACATTGCCGTTCTTAGTTAAGTACAAAAAAATATATTATTTATTGAAAAGTTTAGTACTTTTCATACCAAAAGTTTCTCTTTTATAATACTATTTCTGAAGTGCAAAGGAGTTAAAAATCCATTTATAAAACATTTTATAATTTTGAATTGATATGTTATTGTGGAGTTAAAAATGTTAAAATCTAGTTTCAAAAATTCTTTTTGATAATTTCGTTAATTAAATTTATTACGTTATTGGACACGAAATGCTCAACTATAGCAATAAATAACTTCTTTAGTAATTTTTTAAAATTTAATTTATACAAAATTAAATTTATTTAAAATTAAAATGGATTGAATAGAGATGAATAATTTTGTCCACATTTGCTGTCTTTTAAAGACATCACCTGTCTTCTATTGCAGTATTTCATTCTGAATTTTGTTCGTCATGCTATTCTTTGAGAAATTTGTTTCTTGACATAAATTCTTTAACAGAACTACCCATGCTATGCTGGATATCCTAGTTTCTGTGACGAAATGGCGCCACTTGTGTCATGGCCGCCGTCAGCTTTTCTGTCGATTTCGGCCAATTTTGAGACGAATCCCTTCCTCTTGTTTCTTGTCTATCATCGAACATGCAATATCGCACCTCGCAACCCATTGTGCACAAGTTACAGAAAGTAAAAAAGTAACGAATTTCGAAATGCCTCAATCTGTATTTCCCTGTCGCGCAGACAATATGCCAACCCATTGTCTCGGCGACTAAAGACCCAAGTCCGTTCGGGGAAACAAAAGCAAAAAGAAACAAGGCGATGAAACCTGACGTTTCCATTCCAACAACAACACTCATCTGCATCTTCATCTAAATTGCTTTCTCCCAAAGCCGTTTCCTTGACATTGAACTACCTGGCCACAGAGACTGGAATTAACCAATAGCAGGAGGTCAACTCGGATTGTTCTACGGTTCAGCGCACGCGCAGTCCAGCCACGCATGGTTCCGTCACACAGATGCATCTTCAGGGTTACCAACCCATTCGGATGGCTCTCACGCTACGCTGCAACAGAGTCCAGCAACAGGTGCTATCCCCTCGGAGTCATTAAGTCGCCAAAAACAAAAACAGAAGAGAGGGAGACGACTATTTTTTAATAGTCATTTCACTTTCATAGCATCCGACTGTTTACACCTCACTTGCTTTTGCTTTCACACTGGGTACTTTTCAAGGTTAAGATCTCGTCCAGGCGTGCGTTATGCTGTTCATGATACCTTTTCTATTAAAGGTCTGCCCAACTTTCGAAAATTGTTCTGTGTTGTAAGATAATCAAAGAAAATACGATTTTTCATTCATTTTTCGTTAAACTTCGAAACGCGTCGATCACAAATTGTAGATATCAGGCAAGCATTCAGAAGTTCTGTATAATTACAGTGGATAAACAGAATTTCGGAAGAAGGAAGAAGTTCATTTGCCGTAATTTTATTAGACTGGTGATTCGTTGTTAAAATGCTAATAACCAATACAATTTTGTTAGTTTAAAATATAGCGTTGCTCGTTATAAGTCTTCTATGAATATGTCATAGGACGGCACGTGCTTGATGCAACAACTTCTTAATGCAGCATCTGCTTTATAGTTAAATTAATTTTTGTTCAATTATTTTTTATTGTAAAAGGATGAAATATTGATAAATTTTGGGGAGAATCAGTAAAACAGGAATTAGTCAAAGTTTCTTAGATCCATTGAAATATAATCTTTTAAAGATTGAATATATATAAAATGTTTTCGTTGTTGCAGTCATAAAACAGCCGAGTTGTTAACCAATTTGCTTTATTATAAAAATATTTTGGAGAGTGGCGGGCATACCAACATCTTAGTTGAGGTTTTTTGTAAAAGTGTACAGAAAATCTCCGATGCTCTCAGATAAGGGAATAACAATATAACCCGTGATCAAAGTGAAGGGAATATTGGATATTTTTAATAAATTACGTAAGAGGTTTAGGGAAAAAGTCTAGCGCCAAGGAGACGCGTCATGATTTTCGGTGGGCACGTGAAAGCGATTAAAATATTCTTTTAGTAATAAATATGCCAAAACGAGAGATTTAATATACCTCCAGCGCGGGAAATAGAACGAAACTGGAGGTTAAGAAAAGTGATTTTGGAATACATTAAGACTTTAAAATATATAATATTAGAATTTGAAATAAAATTAAGTGAGATTATTACATATATATCCTTTAGTTATATACCATAACCATAATTGAGTTACTCCCGTCCAGCCATAGCGCGCAGGAAAAACATAAATGATCCGGCCGCCACGACAATTAATCGGGCACTGCGGCGCCCACATTATAGACCCCCATTACGATCAGCTCATGCGACTACCCTTCAGACAAAGATACGACCCGTCATAGGTAGGGGAACTCGACCCACACCATTACTGTATCCCACTGGGAAGCGAAACTCTACTAACTTATAAGGCAGGTTCTCTTTCCCCCCCCCTATTTGAGGTGTTCCCTTAAGTGGGAATTAGTTATACACCATAAGAACTATCCAAGCAAGATTCAAATATTAGTAATTGTTTATGTATGAAATAATTATTGACATTTCACGCTTGAAACCAGACACAGAGTACAAATGAAATATGGTTCGAAAAGCGTAAGAAGATTTACTTACGTAAACTAATTATTTTTTTTAATGATGTTTAGAATTTTTACTCAATTACTTTGACTGAAACGAATTAATCCAAAATTTAGACTCATCCTAATTCATTCCAGTAAAAAACAAAATTTTGTCAATTATTAAATCCGAGAATCAAAATATTTATTCAGTATGTAAGGTCATTGGGGATTCAATTAAAATACCTGTGTCTCAAAAATAATATCTCTGTTTTTGTTCCATCGAATTTCTTAAAATAAATAATTGACGAATAATTATTTAGATACCTAGAAAATGATCATTGTCCAGGCAACATGTTCTTTTTTTTATTTCAAAGTAATACCACAAAGATTGCTAGGAACTAAGTAAAAGAAACACCAGGTAAAGATAATCTTAAAGTAGCCTCAAATGAGCTTTGTGTGGTTTAAAAAGAAAAGATCCTTTTAACTGGACTTCTATTTTTTACAGAAATTATTTAGTTTTTAACCAGCAAAAAACCCTCGAAAAAGTAGATTTTAGCTAATGACAGCTGGAGAAAATAACGTTCATCTCTGAACAAAAAGATAAACCCTTCAGGTTTCCAGGATTAAGTAGTCCATTTATGCTGGATTTGCCTTTATGTTGCATAAAAGGGGAAGTCTTATTCGAGCAGCGTGAATAAGTAGAAATACGAGACCGAAAAATGTTGGAATTAGATTATGTCTTTTCCACGGGCAGTTGAGATCATTATATTAACCTTAATGCTCTCATTCTAAAGCTGGTTCTTGAAGAATCAACGTTAGTAAAACAACCCCCCATAAATAAGTATTATTTCCGGTACTGTGTTGAGATTTCATAAAACTTCCTTAATCCTTTCTAGGGCTGTGGGAAGTATACTTCCCTTCAAATTCATCAATTTTTAAGATTGGCGTAAATTCTCGCAAATTTTTCGATGAAACAAAAATCTATATGTTCTAATTTCTTATATCAAACGATAATGAAGTATCTTGATTTAATTATTAAGTATTAAAATTAATTAACAAAAAGTCAATGTCATCCAATAAGCTAATGAATTTTGGTTCTTAAATTAATCTTAATCCCAAAGTTATTTTATTACACCTCTACTAAAAAATGGCCCTTTAAAAGGATATGGACAGCTCACAAATCCTTGTAATCATAATTAAAATGGAAATGTTGTATATTCATTATTTAAGTTAAAAATTATTAAACTTTCATTCCAGGATACCTTTGTGGACGAAATCTATGTGTATATTCGCCTATACACTTAAGTTAGAGATGCTTAAACTGAGTAAGAAGCGATTGAAGTTTCTTTAGTTTTATACCACGTAATTAAAATTTTATCACTCTTATAACAAATGATTTTATTTCTTGATAATATTATTATAAAACCTTTAGAGTTGCGCTGCTATGAAGTCGGCTTCAAATTCCACAGCAGATTCTCTTCAAAGCAAAAAAAAAAGTGAGTGGCGTTTAAGAGCTGCCGTTCAGAAGTCGATTTTTTTAAAATCAGATCGTCCATTTTCAAAGTGCTGTTGGCATTTATCGAATTTAAAATTAATTATCGTGTTTCTATATTCGTAATAGGAAATAATATTTTCAATTTGCTTAGTTTGCAAAAGTTTATGAAAAATCGATCTTGTATTTAAGAAGATACTTTTAAAATTTTTCATTAAATACGCAATGTCTAAATAAACTTCATATGTGAAAGCATTAAATTATGACTTCTTAAATGAATTTTTCCTTATCATAAGTGATTTCTGTTAATTTTTGGCAATGAAAAATATAAACCTATAACAAGTATTTGTTCTAAGAACATACAGAAAAAACAATTACTACTTTGATGAATATGATTAACTTTTTGTTGAAAAAATTACAAAACTGTCCTTTAAACCAGAGGGAAATATATAATGACTAGTTTCATGTGGGGGGAGGGGGTACCTCTACTTTTTTAAAGCTAAGTACAAATATTTTAAAGGAATGGTTATGGAACGCAATAAAATTCTGAGTGGCGTATTTTGAAAGTACAACTACGAGTTGATTGTAAATGAATAATTACCCGAATATTAACTTGAAAATTACCTTTATTTGTGGTACAACATGCAACAGAGAAGAACAATTAAACCTAGGATAATATAAACTATCCTTTTGTTAAATGAAGAATGAAAAACCAAATTATTTTAAGACCATTGAGGTCATTTCTTTCCTCTGTAAGTCATTCAACGAGATTCATGAACAGACTAATGTAAATAGTAAGATTCCTGTGGCGAAATTATGAATTATTTTTAATACCAGAATTAACCATAATTTAAAAGAAATACAGAAAGACTATTGAGTTGATTCTAACCGTGAATTTAGAATTTCTCTCTATTTTTCAAAGAGAAGAGGCTATTGCCGATTATATTTAGCCAGAAACTTAAGCTTCTGGAGATCAAGATTAATATAATATTAATGTAACTTAATTAATCAAAACATGCACTATTATTTACTAAAAGTATACTTCTACTGTTACATTTTACTAAAAAGAATTTTCCACAATTCTTTCAGAATGAAGCCCTATAGTTAAATGAATGCTTTTTTTATGTAATTAAACTCATCTTTAGTTGGATACTATATTCTTTAATTATTTTCAACATCGCTCATTACTTCCACATATTATGTCAGAAATTAGTTATTTTTAGTGAATCGAATTAACTGCATTTCAGAACTTTTTAAGCTTCTGAGCGAATTTAACTTATCCAGGATTTGATGTATGCATTTAAAAATAAAATAATAATTAAACAATTTATGTTTTCCAAGAGTTTTTATTTATATATCATCATTACTTTTCATTTTACGTAAAAAAAATTACGATAAGAATACCTAAGAAATTATTATTTTTCTTTCATTTTTGAAGCAATGCCTTGTTTTATAGAGGTGTAACTCATTTAAAATTTTAGTCACGTAGTGAAACCATAGAACAAAGCGCTGACTTCAAACTGTTTCATTCAATTGAATTTCCTACTGAAGCAATTATCCGTTGATAGTTAAACTGAATTTCGAAACCATTAGTACTTATCTGATTTCAGATGCATAAAATGGCCCACAATGTCTTTGTACGATTAGTGATGAATCAATGGTTTGCCCTAATTTTAAGATGGCTAGTACGGAAGGTACGAAACGAATATGATTCTACTTTATAATATTTCAAACCAGTCCTGAAATTCGGAAGTAACATTTCCACGCACTTGGTTCAAACCATTGCTAAAACATTGTTCTTAATCCTTTATTATTACAAATCTGATTAGTTAATTGAAACTCTTAATTTATTCAAGTTTTCTTCTCGAAGAATTTAATTTCTTCCCTGATATTTTCCATTGCGTGAAATGAGATAACATAAAGTTAATCACCTGTATAACTGAGAATTCAACGATAACAAACAGTAGATTGATTAATTCGACCCTGTTTCGTGATAGCAATTAAATGATTATTTGCTTGATAATTATACGCATACTCATTAAAGACAATCCCTTATGCGTATACATGGTTGCCTGAAATTATTAAATATTTTTGTCAGGGTAAGAGAGATTTTCGGATAAGCGTATTTCAAATACAATTTCCACTCCTGTCTTTCTATTGTTAAGATTTAAACTCTTTTCTAATTTTCTCTTGAACTCTTTTTTTAATTCTCTACGCAGACATGTCTAAGTAATTAAAAATAGTAATTCATTATTCTAAGCTTGATTCCTTACAGGACATTTTGAAATTAAGAAAATTCAAAATATGTCCAAGGTTTAGATTTGTATGCTTACAATTTAATTATCATTCATCACAATTCATAAACTAGGTAACTTGGGAATTTTTGTCTGGTTGTTTTCTTCTAAATTCTACTTCATTATTCTACTGATAAGATCTGACTAAAATAATATAAAAATATTTCATACATTTATTAAAATTGGTGATTTTTTTCAGCTAATCAGTAAAAAAGAGTCTTTTTTATGCAATTGCATTTCGTTATTGAGCAAGTAAACTCAGATATTCAAAACAAAGAATTTTATTAAAAAAACTTTCTCTCTTTTACAGTAGTGTTTGATATTTTCCCAAATATTCTTTAAAAAATCAACAAAATGTTATCTAAAGTTCTAAGAAAATTATTTAGTTATCTGTAATGGCGTTTCATATCCTCCCCCCTCCCCCACCCCACACACACACACACACACAAAAAAAAAACCCTGATAATTTCGAGATATCAGTCAATAGCTTGTTTTGATGGAAGCAAATGTACTGCGCCAAAAAAAGTGCATAGCGCGCCAAATATGGTAAACCGACAACATGTATCGCTAAAGGGCTATTTTAGTAGTAGTGAAACTCCGGAGTTTTCCCAACATCTCTCGGTGACAGATTCATCGTCATTCACAATAAAACTTTTTTTGAAAAGCGGCGCGTTTTTTCTCACTCTTATGATGAAGCGGAATTATTTTTGTTCTATAAATGGTTGATTGGATATGGGGCCAAGGAGTGATCTGAAAAGCGTCAACCACATTTATTCTATATTTGATGAAGGCATCGAAAGAGATGGATAATTTTTTGAGTTTTTGTGATCCGCGAGGATGGTTCAAGTTCTGTTTAGGATTACCTATTTTGGAGTAAACTCTTCATAAAGGATAAAAAGGTGTATGTGTCCCAAAAGCTACTGCGTTTTCATAGTGGATTACAAATATTTAAAATGAAGTCGATGAAAAAATTGGGTAAGTTGTTTTAAAGGCCTCTATTGAGATAAAATCCGTTTTGTTCTCGACTTAGAAATTAATTTTATTTATATTTTTTCATTACTGTCATTAATGTGTCCATAACTGCGTAATTATCTGGAAAAAATGTCAAAATTAGATTTTATTAAATTGTAATTTATTGAAAGATGTTTATAGAAATCAGTTCCCTTAATTTACACAAAGTCAAAATTAATATCTGCAAAATTTTTTAAAACTTTTTTTATTAATTAGTATCTAGTCCGTAAAATGAGTGTGTATTAAATGAAATATGATTATACAATTATTTAAAAATATTGATTTCTATTAAATATTTATAAGTATAAATTTCTAAAAAATGTTCATAATCATTATCAAACTTTTATTCCAAAACTAGGATACATTTTTTTTTAAGTGAAGGGAGAAATTTAAATATTTCTTGGTTTGTGAAATCAATCAAAGCAGACTATAATATTTCGAAAGGAAATATTAGAACAATCATGATTGAAAATAGATTTGGAATTTACTTTTAAAATTTTTTTTCACACGTCTGCGTTAACTCTTTATTATATGAATGGTGACATAACATTATATCAAAGCTTCCAAAATTTAAACAAAAAAAGTATCATTCTGCAAGGTTTATTGATTGAATTTTTTGCTTGTCACGAATTCGATTTTAATACAAAAAATGTCAAATTCTTCGCCCAGGGTTCTTTTTAAATTATGGGGTTAAAGAGTAAAATCAGTCGTATATGGAAATATAATGCAGGTGTGATTAGTTCAAGATGGAACTGAATTTGTATTTTTCTGTATTAATCCAATTGCTTGTAAAGCCAGTAGAAATAAACCCACTCTTATGCTGCTTTCCCTTTAATTACTACATGGTAAAATAAATATATCTAAAAAAACACATTTAAGAGACACATAAAAACCAAGTTCTGTAAAATATTGTCAATTTTTTTCACCTTTTCTGTTTGTATATTGAAAATGTACATTATTAAGTTTAATGTATTTATACAATTTTTTTAATGATTGTGTCACCTATTTCACGTGCAACTTATGATACTTTTTTACAAGAATTGTCAAGACATTTTTAAATTACTTTTTATTCTTTGCCTATTAAAGCCTGATTTATTTTAAATGAGAGAAGAATTACTTTATGACTAATGTGCTTAACAAAAAGCTTTTTATAACATAAAATGCTAATTGTTCAATTTAATCGCCAAAGCAACATTCATACAAGGTTTTATTTTTTGTTATTCTTATTATAATTATTTTATGTTTAATTGATTCGCATTAACTTAAAACTATTCTGGTTTCAAGATGCTTTTCTTCAATCATATCTCATTGCATTTTTATTTATAAAATTATAATTCGTTGCAATAAAAGTAAAAATTTAAAAGCATTTAAATGTGTTAATTAGCTGTCTTAACTTTTGAAGAATAGACTTGATTGCAAGTGAATTTGAATTACAGAAAAATTCTTAAATTATCAAATTTAAAAAAGGTAAAATATTACATTCACATAGATGTACAGAAAAATTTCCCAATTATTATTTTGAATCCGTTTCGAATCAAGTCCTTAGCCCTTGAAAAAATGGACTAGAATGGATTCCTTTTTTTCGATTACCTCCGAGTTTATCTTTGTTTTTTGGCTTCTCTGTATGAAATTGATTTCCACATAAATGTACCGAAGGCTCAGTCAATAAAAGAATGTCAATAGAAGAACAGTGCAAATACTTCCTGATAAATCATGTTCCTGCTGTAATGCTACAATCACATTGTGTGCAGGAATGACGATTTGAATTCTGACTTGATAAGCTTGATTTAACTTGAAGAACAGCCGCAATCTATAATTCTGCATATAAACACATGTTTATTATCTTGCTTAGAGTTATTTTTTCGTTAATTGTTATAAAGAAACATTTAGAACAATCACCAAATTGTTTACCATTTTAAAAATTCAAAGTATGGTAAAAGAATGTTATTTCTGTAACCAAATCAGGGGTGTTATGGAGTCGAGTCGCCTTTCCGACATTGCTTTTTTTTTAACGAGAAATAAATAAATAATATACCTCCATAACACAGCGGGATTTCTCTCATCCAGGTTAGAGCGTTCCGACACTGCTTATTTTGAGATTACACCAATGTACCATATGGTAATTATTTTAAATCCTTCTACCATACGGATATGAATATATGATATGTAAACAGTGAGTAAAAAGTATTAGAAGTTTTAATTTAAGGTATAGACTTTCAAAACCTGGTCTTCGCCAAATTTTTAAAAACTCTTACTTTTTCTTTCCGAAATATTTTTTTACTCGAACTTAAAACTTGATAGGAAACAAAGCAATAATCTTCTTGCTATTTCTTATATTTCTTTCATTTACTGCTTTTTATGACTTGATCTAATCTTTGCCATTTACTTTTCGTTGCCAGCTATAGTTTCCAAAGTTTGATGTAATGGAGGAGATCGTAATCTGTGAAATTTTCTTCCATTGTACAAGAAATTTAAAAAAAAATTCCCCTTGAATTTATTTTCTTTTAATTAAAAGGGGCTATTTATTGTAAGAATTTTGTTCAAAGATGGGACTCTAGTCTTTCTTCCTTTTTATATAGTTTCATTCTGAAAGTAATATATAAAAAAGTGCGAACTGTACATTTGAATTGTCTTTCTCAAAGCATTTTATAAGATTACACCATTGTCAAAAGCAACAAAGTTGAAATACACAACCAAGTTAAATGGATTTCATATGTTTTTAATGCGAAGATCACATTCTCGTGATCGTTATTCCGTTAAAGTTTTTAACAACGTGAACGCTGTTTGTGAAGAATTAACTTTATCCCAAAGAGAGAGCAAGATTTCAGTTTGATCTTCAATAGCCCAAAGGCGTTGGGCTTTTGGATGTGGTTTGATATTCCTCAGATCATACAATATTGAACATCAGCGTAAAATATTGGACAATATTACACAGAGCATCTTGTAATACTTGATCCTAAGTATTATCGTCACTTCAAAATATTGAAATTAATCCGATACGAATTTGGTGATAATCACCAAGGGCGGATACGGGGAGGGGCTTTGAGGGCTCAAGCCCCTCCTTTCGGGTCTTAAATCATAGACTGTCCAGAATGGTATGAATTCAATTTGTTTAGAAAAATTTTCTTGTGTAGACTTCCCAGAAAAGTAATTGTAATATAGTAACAGGTCAGACACAAGAGCGTATTTACGACACAGAAGGAGGGATACCCCCCCCCCATTGTCTTGTAGAATGGCAGACAAATTGAAGTATTTTTTTTCTTTCTCTTTTCGTTGTTCTTGCAGCTGGGTGGCTAGCGATAGCTTAAGGGGCAAGGTTTTTTTTTTTTTTTTTTGCAGGTCTTCCGGATGCACTCATTGATTGCCCTAGTATGCAGATACTAATTACTGATACGTAACTGTGCGGCTATCGTATTACAACGATGATTGTAGAGGCAGTTTTCAGAGAGGAAAGGAAACTTACTATTAAGAAAATCACTTGATATTTTTTAAAACTTGAATCTTCAGATAGATATATTGAATTGTGTAAAGGTTAGAAATTGTTGAATGTCCACGCGAATATTCAAACTTAAAAGAAATCAATTTGCTTAAAAATACTCATCATTTAGCTTCTCTTAGACAGCAAATGAAATTCATTTCTCTGCAATCCCGATATTTTTCTGAATTGTCAATGTAATTCAACTGGAATTTTTACATAAGCTGACTTATATATATCTGATTTCAAAATTATTAAACAATAAATTTATGAAAACCATTTAAAATCATAACTAAAATCGGCCTTCACACCGCACTTAGCTGAGAGTGGAGATGTGCTATTGCCTCGAGTGAAAAGAAGAGAATGTTTGAGCCTTTAAAGCCCAGATTGATGACAATGCCTCCTATGTAGCATCACGCTCGGCGGTGCAGTTTGAAGTTAACAAATTGTATTTGCGTGTTCGAATAATAACCGCATCCACCACAACAGTATCGTTATACAAAGGTTTAACTGTAATATATTTTGCACATGTGCAGTTAAAAATTATTTACTACAAATACTCCTATTTCCTTGAATATTCTAAGTATTTACATTTAATGTTAATATAAGGCTCCGCCTGTATATTGTCACGTATTCTGTAAGTTTCGTTTAATTTGGCCAAAATCTCTACATTTTGTAAGCAAAAGACGTGAGGAAAAATTGAGGGATTTCTATAAAAAATTTGGGTATCTCCCCGAATATATGTACTATTTTTACGAAAATTCAAGTAATTATTGCGCTTACCAAACGAAACCATTGGTGAAACTTATAAATCATTATCAGCTCTCTGTGAAACGAACCCAAATCAGTGTCGCTTTCTTTATTTCACTGTCCCTTGCTTTCTTGAATTTTCTCCCCTTATCTTTACTTTCTGGTCGGTCCCCTATATGGTCTCGTGACCGAATCTTTATTTTAAAACGCGAGTTCCTACGATTGTACGTCTCACAATTCTTCACAACTGATTGTGAGACACCGTCCCGTACAAACTCCAAATTCTTTGCATTTTATGAATTATACTTAATTTTTGGACACGAGCGTATCTGAGGATGTTAACAGTGAAATGAAGGTTCCTAGAACATGTAGGAAGTAAAGAGCTATAGAAAATGATCCTTCAAGGAATGATGAAGAATATTTCGGACGAGTGATATTTATAATATAGTTGATAATTTTTTCTGAATTTGAGTTAAGGTTTAATCCAGACTTTTATGGGATTTTATCACTGTAAGTCCTTATTCCATCGCAGAATGCAATCTACAGCGATAATGATATTATTCATGCAGCTTTGAGGTACAACTGGTATTTTAGAAGTTCAGAGTATCAATTAAAATCAGAATTCAAAATATTTTGAGAAAAATCGGTGTGTATGTTTAGGGAACCAGAGAGAACTACTGAAAGTTTTAAAGAGTGTGATAAGTACTTTTTTTCGATTGTGGCAATTCTTCAAATATTTAAGTCGATTGTGACGATAAAGAACAGCAGAGAAGAGTTTTTCTACATTAAAGCGGCTCAAGACTTATTTATGCAGCAATGGGACAGACAAGTCTCCCTTGCTAACATTCATAAAGATAGAAAAGTCAATGCTGAAGACTTGATAGATGTATTTTGAAAGAGAAAGTCAACGAGATTGGACGAGTCTAACTGGCTATCTTCTGAAAAGTTCGAAACCTTTTTAGTAAAAAAAATAAAATGAAACAATTTTAGTTGCTATATAGCATTTTTTTAAAGTTAAAACAACGAAAATTAGCTTTTCTACAGAATTCTTCACGGATTCCTAGATCAGCACTTATGTATTTATAAATGTATAAAGCCTGTATATGGACGAATCTTCTGTTTTGTTTATTTTGGATTCATAGAGCGTTTTCAGGTAACCCTCCGATTTAAGCAATCGTCAAATCCGTTTGGATAATGTATCAAGCGCCAAGTCCGAACTAGTTCTTGCTTTAGTACATAAGGCGTTGAATTCTGTGTTCTTTGGGCTGTTTAATTCTTTTTATTTAAAATGACTAAAAAAATAGCTATTAAAAAGGCTAAATTCCAAATGAAATGACTGTACTTAAAAGTTCAACCGTAAGTGATTATCTAAATCGTATGGTTAAAATTTTAATCTTCAAACAAGCTTTAGAAGTCGCCAAAAAGAACGATAACGAACAATTATGGCAGCCTTTCCACAAAATGAGGCTCATGTTTTAAGTAAACATTGAGAATAACAGCAATAGGAAGATCAAATTTAATATTTTCAAAGTATCCTTAAGCCATAACATTAAAAATCCCACTTTAAACATTAATTAACATCTTCATTTTGAAGAATCCCGATGACGATGTATTACACCAGAAGTCGGTCGGTATAGCTGAAGTTCTACACTATCCAGAAAACTCACCCAAATTTTTTTAAAATTAATTAATTAATTAAAATTTATTGCAATATAATTTAATTAATTTCAAATTAATAATTAATTCAGTTATGCAATTTAAAATTTTAAGAGTTAAAAATACAGAATTATTTTTGCCCACCGTAACCTTCCCCCTAAGCGGATTCCTAGATCCACCCTTGATGATCACTGGTTACCACTCGTCATTACAGCACTTTTTTCCCAGTCATAATCACTCAAATCGTCGTATCGAGGATCCCAATGAGGCGGGTGCATTACATTTCTGGAAACCGAATTCTAATTCGATTCTCATCTATTGTTCCATGTATCAGAAATTCTACCCATACCCTTTTCCATCATATCCTGTGTCGTATATAATACTCCAGAGGGTTCGTGGAGTGCGCTCGCATACGAAATGGCTATTTCCTGGAATGCCGGGTGACGCAAGAAGTGAGCCATGCACTGCATTACCACCTGGACCATACATCACCGGGTCCGGGGAATGTTTCCTCGCACAATGCGCGGAAGTGTGGGCGGGACTCTATAAACTACCACACATCGCTGCGCGGTGTGATGAGATGACCCTTTTCTGTTTCCCCGACACTATATGTTTCCTGCTGCCTCTTTTCCATATACAGCAGCATTTGCAGAATGCGTGTTAACAGAGATGGGTGGTAATGTCTAGACCGGGCGTTGGATTGACCTCTGGGTTACGTTTCATCATTAGTGACAGTTAGATTCCTGTTAATTGTGCAATTTTTCCTAGGTGTATCATAAATACATTCTTTCCTATCAATGCCTCAAATTAGTCTTATTTACAAACAGTTGGATTCGGAGGCTTTAAGTAGTTTCTGGGTACACACAGGATGGATTCTCATGTTTACTTAAATCTCTGTAAAAGAGAACTCAATTTCCGTAGAAGTTCGGTGCTAAGGCTTTATTTCGTCAAAGGTTGTCAGGAATGTTTGGCTAAAAAAGAAGCTGCATTTATATAGCATAAAAGTCACAGACTAATACAGATATTTAAACCTCACATACGATTACGTAGACAAATTCAAATTCATTTGTCGACTACAAAGTTTGTGGTATTAATTAATTCTATTTAAACAATATTAGCTAATGAATTGATTTTTTTAACTTGTTTTTATATTGCCATCTATGACGAGATAGGGCGCGGACTTCAAATCTCTTTTCGTCTATTGCTGCTGGAATGGATCTGGTTAGTATTTTGTTTACACTCCGTAGAAGTTCATCTAAAGTTGCTATAAAAGCAACAAATGAAAATTCCTCTGTATCCTTCTTACTTCAAATAGTCCCCAACCTTTTCTATAACAACTACACATCATGGATTTTATGTTTGTGCAAATTCAAGTGATAAATAAGCTGTAATATAAAGGTGTCAAGGTAGGAAGGCGCAAAGATTAATAACATGGCCGTGGAAAAATTGGCAAATGGATGTGGTATGGTAGTCTTATTTGCTAGGTAAGATAAGATAATGAAAACAAGCCGCAAGATTATAAAAAAAGGAAAAATTGGCGAATGGATGTGGTATGGTA
>BGPR01000509.1:293586-330600 GCA_013235015.1 Araneus ventricosus | reverse complement strand
AATGGATGTGGTATGGTAGTCTTATTTGCTAGCAAGATAAGATAATGAAAACAAGCCAGAAGATTATATAAAAAAGGAAAGATGGAATTATTGTTGCTTTCAAATTAATGGCCATTCATATTTGTGGCAATCTGTTATTGAAACCAGACTCTTGTCATTGAGCATTCCGTAACAGCATCGTTAAAACCATACTTCCATTAAATTTTCATTTTACTGAAAACTGTTTTCTATTTAACAGTGTGAATGATGAATACACTAATTTAAACTTTTGATTTTTTTTAAGTTCAGCGGCATATTTTCTTTATTTTTTGACTTTCATTTTATTATTAAAGCATTTTGAATTAAAAAATTGAGACAGTATTTTTATTCAAAGAAATTAAGGAAAAAAAATCATAGCTATTTTAACTTCTCTTATTTTGGAATTCGTTTGAACGAAAATTCGTTGAATCAAATGATAAAAAAATGGCGTTAATACTTGATCTGTGCAATTTTATATCATTAATAAATTGTGTAAAACATAAATCCAATGATCCTCAACTTGTAAGGCTGTATCATCATTAGAACATTAAAAGACCTTAAAAAGTTTCAACTATTAATTTAAACGAGACGAAATCTCAGAATATTCGTCTGAAATAACTTTTCACTGAACCGAAATTCTTCATTCTCCAATAAATCAACATAAAAGGGATGAATTTCATACCAAAAATTTATTCAGCTTGAAGCAATTATGAATACTTGTGGTTTTGCTAAGGCGTTTACGGATGTCCTGTAACACGAGTTCAAATGACTGTTAATAACCCATAATACATGGATGTTGCTGTGGGATAGATTGTTGGTATGGAAATTCTATCTTGATTACAGTTTACGATACACTTACCTTTCTTTATTAAACCATCAGTTAGCAAATAATTACGTGCAACAAGCAACAGAAACAAATTTCTTATATAAAAAGATGCAAGATTGTGCTTGTTTAGCTTAATTTCCTGCTAGTTTGCTTCTTTTTACTTCAGAAAACATAGATGTCTGCCGGAAATTCGATGATATTTGGTTATTTTTATTATTTATTATGCTTGAGTTTAGAAATGAAATTTCACCTATGCTAATGTTTCAGATATAAGCAATCGAATGAATTTTTCTTCATTTGAAACAATCATTAATGTAGTAAAAAGTGTTTAACATGTTATAAAAGGCGTGTTTATTCTTCTAAATAAACTGACCGAGTGAAGTGAGGCTCTGTTTCAACTCGGTCGTTCGTCATTTCGTCTGTAAATTTTTTTGTTGCGCAAGTCATGACCAAACACGTTCTTCCATTTTTTTCGAGTTTGGCGTGAGTGTTCCTTGAAGTCATTAGAAACGACGTATGTGTAAGGATTTTTATTTTTTGATCCTGTTTCAAGATGGCGGCCGTTTTTATGATTTTAATGGTAGCGAATCAATGGCGAGTTTGGCATCATTAAAATATTTGAGTCGTTTCTCTAAAGGCAAGATATTTTATTGTCATGTTGTTACTACTGATATAAGCAGACATTTAACTGTAATTTTGTTAATGCTGATACACTTCTTTTTTTGGACGCGAGGTCTGTTCATAAATATTTGTGTTAGTTATCTATACATGCATTGCCAAATATTTTACAGTAAATTGTATCGCTTCATTTATTATAAGTTCTGATAAAAGATTTCATTATTCTCAGTATAATAATGAAATCTTCAATCGGGGATTTAAATATGGAATCAGAATCTTTCGTATTTAAATTTTTATATAAGAGGGAAAATCTTCTTTCCCACTACTGATAATTCACGCATTCAGGGAATACAAATAAAAAGCCATAACAAACAATGCCATTTCTTGAATAATTGTTATTTTAATATACTGATTATTAATTTAAAATGTAATGTTCGAAATCTCTGGTATAAACATACACACTTTAATAAAAGCTGTTTATAGAAAAAAGTAACATATATACATATTTTACAACAATGGGGCAGGTATTTCAATAATTCAAAAAAATTTAAAACAAATTTTAACAGAAAATCAATTTTGAGCATGCTACTGAATCTGAAATCAACACAGAGCCGTTATTTGCGCCATTCTTATGTTGTTGAAACTGCTGTTAAACTGATTTTTCAAAACACGTAAAGATAGCTAAAAGTGTTGTAAACAGTTTTAAGCGTGCTTTCTTTAATCTAAATCGCAATTTTATTTCCTTTGACTTTTTCTTAACCTTGTGGCCATACTTTAAATGGACAACTGTGTTAGAATACCCAGGTTATACTAACACTTGAAATGAATTTCAAGAATTAGGCCATACTTCATCTTGAGCCTTGATATTTGAAGTGTTATCAAACAAACCAATGCAAGCAGGAACAAAACATCCAGAGCTTTTAAACAAATAAAATTAATACTTAACCTTATTTCGGTTGCAAAATATTTCCCATCATCCTTTTGCTTATTTTTTTTTTCAAACTCCTGAATTTCAGATCAAAGAAAACTTATCTAAAAATGCAAGGAAGCGGATTGAGAAGGAAACGAGATTAACGTGAAATTTGTGGCATTAGTTCTTGCTAAATGCCTTGAGAAAATATGGAAAACATAGCCTAATTCATCATAATTTATAGTCAATACTTTTCCATGAACTGCAATATTTAAAATGCATTCTAAAATTGTTTACTTATTTGTGATAATTCAAGTGGTAAATACCACCAGGAAAAAACGAAAGGGGCCTAAATTTAGAAATGGTTTAGCATCAGTTGGACTGTTAACAAAATGTTGGCTTTCATGATGACGGTTATGAATTTTGAGATATCAACAATGCCATTGCTTTCTCGAACATTAATGCTCTCGTCGAGACGTACCCTCTTTGTTGGGATACTCTCTTCCAAATTTCCGAAATATTGGTCCAATTTTTGTCCTAATAGTTTTCTTTCATAATAGACTGACACACACTTCCGGCTACTTAGGATTTTTTCCCCCTCTACGTATTTTTTTCTACTTTGTATTGTTTTCTATGTTCTTCTGTCCAGTGTATGTTTCTTTTTCATTTTCATTAGTTCTTGTACCTGTTACTTGTTTTTGTCCCTTCTTAAAAATAAAATTCACCTACATCCATCCAAACCGGAAAGGAGCCAAATGGCTCTAAACACGGGAATGCAGGTGGTGTAATGTAATGTAATAGTAATAATCTAGTCCAGGGCTTCCCAACCTTTATTCCCTCGCGTACCCCTTGATTAATCTTTATATTTTCGCCACCCCCTACTGTCACATCATTCCCCACTAACCATCCGTCTATGCAAAACCGTTTTTATCAATATTGTTAAGGGCTTATGTTAGCTTTAGAGTCAAATGACTCGAATTAATATCATTTGCTGGACTTATCTCATTTTACATTTTATTGCATTTTTAGAGTGACATAACTTAGACGCCAAAATAAAAGAAATCAGTATTGTAATAATTTCACATTAACTTATAAGCATAGCTAAAAATTACACTCTGTACTAATCTTTTCATAAATAGTAAGCATTGACTTGGAGAAAGAAAATCCTGTAACTTTAATTCCTTATGTTTTCTTTTTTCCGCTATTACCAACTTTGAGCGCGCGTACCCCCAAGGGTACGCGTACCACTGGTTGGGAATCTCTGATCTAGTCTAGTAGTAATCTTTCACACAAAATTAAACATGAATTTGTACCAAATATTTATGTGATGATAAAAAAAATGATCAGATGAGGCACTTGATGTCTATTCTCTTATACTCACACGTGTTTGTTATGCTATTCATTTTATCCTTATTACTCACATATAATGTACCCACATTAAACAGTTGGTGTGTTTTATTTAGTATAAAAGTTGTCATTATGAAGTAAGAGGAAAATGCCATTGCGTTTTGTCACGTGAGATAAACAGACTTTATAATTTATCTAAGATATAATCACAGACTTCAAAGTGATAAAACATTAAGACAATTTTCCATAGTAATGAGGTCAATAATGGTATTATGAATTGCTAGAAACATTTTATTAACTTTCCAACTGTACAGATACGTAATTATTACAATTATGGGAATAAAGCTTTATGTCGTTCAAGTAAAAAGAAATTAAACCATTCTTTTGTTTTATCCCTATTTTCGTGATTTTACAGTTTTTTCAATATATAAATGATATTAAATACTCAACGCAGTTAAAAATTTCTATATTAAACGCAAAGAAAAATTCATTAGAACTGAATATTTTTATTGTTGGATAAAAGGATGGAAGGTTGAAGGAAATAAGAAAAGTTCATTGAATTATAAGTGTAAAATCGAAGGTTGATTCTATTTCAAGTGTCCAAATAAGTTTTGATTCCCATTTTTAAATTTAATAGAAATCATTATGAAAAGACGGATAAAGCAGGGAAAAATCAATCAGTCGCATATCACGATTTTTCCATTGCGTGCTTCAGTGTTCCTCTTCATCCAAGGCGGATTGAGTTCAATGAAGATAAAACGTTTCGTTCTACTTCCAGCAACATTTTAAAATGAGTTTATCGATATAAAAATGAAAGACATCAATCTGGAAATTTAAATATTCGCTACAATCAAATTAAACAGAAAATCCACAAATATGCTAAATCGATCCTTCTATAGACTTAGCAGATTTAACATTCCTTTGACTGATGCTCGAATAACCAGGGCAACGGTAGTTTGCAAGGCAATTATGGTATTCAGAAGGCAGAAAAAGGCTTAATACTGAAGTTTCTGAATTGAACTGTGTACTAACCCGTCTCCTCGGCACCCAATCCGAAAAAGTATTTCCCTCTGCAAGATTGGAACTGGGAGTGTTTTGGAAAGCATTATTTTGTTACCTACAAGTTTCGGGTGATTTCCGAATAATTTTCTGTTTTTTAACATATTTTGTATTAAATGATTCCTTAAAATGGAGCTAAAATATGCGAAAAGAATTGATGGGCACAAATTATAATGTTTACACAGCAAGCAATGCAATTACCATAACGTGATTTTAATTCTTGTATGCACTGTCAAGTATTCTAAAATTCCTGATTCGAAAGATAAAAATGTCTAGCTTCTCAGCTGGGTGAATGGCTAGCGAATTATACCAGTTCGAATCTTTCTTAGGGTATATTGTACTGGAGCGTCTTTTGGACGCATCGTATAGTTCACAAAGGCTGCACAAATCAATAATAACGTAGTTTTTAAGATTGTAGTGTGATGTGTTTGTTATTTTAAGCATATTCCCAGGGTTTACTTTGATTATGTTAACGATCCGTTTTGAAGTTGCGCGACAGCTATTTTAAGGTGGATCTCGTAATTTTGAGCACTGATTAGATGACAAAGGTGACCCTCTCTTCAAATTTTCACACCATACCAATGCATCAACGTGAGGGCGTTTTGTGCACGAAGGGTTTAAATTACAACAGGCCGCCATACGCGGCGGATGTTCGATGGAATCAGCCTTCAAACCTAGAACCCTCTTGGTCCCGCAATAGAAGACGGGACACGCCCTTATTCCCAAAGAAATGGTTTGCACTTTTACAAATTTGATGGTTGACTGTATCAGGCAATTCCATGGGGGGCCGTTCAAATATTACGTAAGCACCTAAGGGGGGAGGGGGTTTGCGATTTGCTTATTTTTGCTGACAAGGGGGGAAGGGGTATGAGTGATGCTTACGTAAGACATTAAAATCACTTTATTTCCGAAAATCTCTTGTACCTTGAAAAAATAATTTATTTTTAAAAAATTAAATTTTGAAAAAGAAAATTAAATTTGATTTTTTTTTCAATGATGTTCTGAGGTCAAGCATTTTAACCACACAAGGAAAACATAAACGATAGATAGGATGAATGTTCATTGAACACAATGCATAATAGTATCCTTTCTTTATAATAGCTGGAGGTGACAGCTCATAATAATGTTTGATACATGAGGCTTATTTCTAAGAACTTGCTACTATTTCCAATGATGATATTGGAATGAAAAGGACCAATATTTTGTATTGTGACAATACGAGTTTCCAAGCAAGCACAAATAAACATGTTACAACAAACTTGAATATTTGTATGAAAAAATATACTCTTAGTCAGGTGTGAAGTTGCGTCTTCTTAGTATGTACTAAATAAAAACAAAACAATCTCATTGAAAGAGGAAATAAAATAAAATAACGAATATTCTCAACCCGCATATCCTTCGTAGACATTAAGTCTGCTAATCACTTGACGTTTTTTTCCCCCTTGGATTCTCATAGTTTTTATTAACAATAATAATTCATTTTTTCTTTTTCGTTTCTTTTCTGGGATGTTGTTTTCACTAATCAATTTCATAGCTGTTAACACCCGATGAGAATTAAGTGGATAATTGTTTTGATGATCCTTTTTCATTATTTGGAAAACGAAAATGAAAAATGTTTTTGATTGTTCTTATATTAATTTTTTCTTTCTATTAAGCTTTGTTTTTCTTCGATGTTGCTTAATAATAATATTGTTTTTCTTTGATGTTGCTTAATAATAATATTGTTTTTCTTCGATCTTTTCTGATCTTAATGATGATGTTTTCCTTCGACAACATTATGCACAATTTTTCGTTCGTTTTCACGAAAGATTCTTCCGCCAATTTGTTCCGAAACCAAACTAATCACCTCACACTCCTCTCTGAAGTTGTTGAACCTCGTAACCATAGTGGCCGACAGCTCTACTGTCCGGTGTCTCGGGAGTCTTTAAAACCACACAGTACATAAAACAAATCAAATCTGAAATATGTCTTCATTTCGAGAAATATTGTATAAAATATTTTTTGAAAGTTTCTAAAAGTCTTCATCAGATAAACCTTTGAAGGATATTCAATGTGAAACTAATGAGGTGTGGCGTCAGTATAAAAATTCTTCTAAAAATGATAAAGAGCTAGAGGAGTTAGTATTAAAAAGAGCAGAGGAAGAACTGCGAAAGGCAACCAAAAAGAAATTAGTTTTTCTTGATTATTTTATAAAGGTAATTATAATCAATTTATTCTTAAAATTTTAAGCATATTTTATCATAACTTTAAATTTGTGATAATAAATTAAACTTGATATGAAATAACTTTACTTATTCTTGTTAATATTCGCTACATTTATTAAAATATGTAGAGTATACTGACATTGTAATATGTAATAAAGTGTTAAAATTAACATCTTTCTTTAATTTAATAGATAAATTATCTTTTCTAATGCAATCTTAAAGTGAAAGTATTCTTCAATTTTCAAAAGTAATAATCTAGGAAACTAAGTGGTTCGAATACGACTTTGCGTTTTGTATAAAATATTAAATAACAATAATAGATTATAAAAATACTTTAAAAATGAATCATTCACCAATCTGAGATTTAATTTTCTTCACTTCTTATGTTTTAGATTTAAAAAATTTTGCATATTGCAATGATTGTTGCCTTTCAAATTTATGTAGTTACAATAGTGTAAAAGAAAGTTTTCATTTCATATAACAACTTATGTTTTTGATATAAAAGTGATTGCTAAAAGTGTAGTCCTTTTGTCAAGCGCTTAAAAAATATAAGGGCAATTGTGAAAAATTAACGAAGAAGAAGTTTATCAAAATTCCTTTCCGAGAAGAAAGCGATGAAGTAGTACCAGAAGAGGGGAGCAATATAATAACAGATATGGAAAAATGGCTTGAGCAACCTTGGTCAGCATCTGAATAGATAATGGGCATGTGAAAATTAAATTTAAAATATAGCTATGTTCTTTTAAAATTGTGATAAACTAAGAAATTTTCTTAAACAAAATTATAAGGAAATTAAAAATACATTTTTTTTTTCATTTTAAGCCGAGTTAGAGTTTTTTTTTATTTGAATTAAGTCCTAAACTTTTTAAAATTAGATTATTACTGTTATACGTTTTGTAAAAAGAAAAAAAAAGAACGGGGGGTTGCAGTTTGCGTACATAATTATAAGGAGGGGTTTGCGATTTGCTTATTTTTGCTGACAAGGGGAGAGGGCGGGTCAAAAATTACCAAAAACATGCTTACTTAATATTTGAACGGCCTCTGGACGAATATAGTAGATGGCGAGTAGGTCGCAACTAACACCTTTGCTTAGATCTTCAAGCGTTCTTTTCTTCTACTGTGTATTGTTTCTAAACATTGTTACTCGGATGAATCCTTCATACTCTTCCCTTTAATGAGCGAAACTGTTTGTATTCTAACATCCAAAATCTTTTTTTTCTAAAATAATAACTCACTTTATCGCTAAACACACTAAAAATTCTAGTGGGTCGATTTCTACCAAGTTTGAAAACAATAATTCGTCCGGTCATGATAGGTTTAGTGCTAATAATTATGAATACCAGTTTTCCTAATGAGGTTCGAAGGTCGCCCACGATGACAAATAAGTGAAATAGTGAAAGTGTTGAATAGCACAAGGCCTCTTTCTCGGTCGATTATTAACATTCTAAAGTGATCTTCTCAACCATCGATTTTTTTGTACTCATTATTCAGTTATCTCGCGAAAAGATTTCTCAACAGAAATAAGCAAAAGTTTCTTTACTGACAGTTTGACTTTCTAGAGCGAATTTATAATGTATATTGCCTTTTGAATACAAGCAGGGAATAAGTAAGTGCCATTCGTGACTACTGAAAGTACCGATTTCTTCATAAGATTTGCAAGTTCCGATTCCACATTCCCTGCATAAACTTAAAAAAACAACGGCCTTATTCCTGATTTCAAGACCTCGAATGAATTTTGTTTCATTTCTTTTCTTATTTGGTAGGATTTTATTGAAAACCTCTCCTTTATTCTTTGCACTAATAATGGAAATGTTATTATGCATATAATGTTATATTTACTTTTGTCTTGTTGTCAGGAAAAGAAATTGCAAGCAATTTATTTAGCAAAGATAAAGTATATTTCATTCAAATTGAAGTATTTATTTCAATAATATTTAGGCAAGTTAATCGTTCCATTTGAATGTTTCGAATTTCGATAATGATAAGTTCTATAATATTTATAAGCGCTAAATCTACTTGAATATTTGTATATTAAGCAAACTAATAACATTCTAATTTTCGAGTTTTTTCACAACAGGGCCTGAATATTTTTAACTTTGGGTTTCTAAACTCTAATATGGAAGAATAAACAAAGTCGTAAAGCAAATATAACATTTGAACGCATTCTTTGGTTTCATAAATTCTTTGACTACGTGTAGAACCTTTTTGTTTTAGGATAAACCAAACTTCGCCAAATTTTTAGTTACAAATTTTTTATTGGTTTTGCCCTTTCCTTTTGTTCATGAATGATCAGAATCCAAACAATTTTATTTTTGAATTAATAATTCATTTTACTTTTGTTGCCATTCCATTCAGAATTAATGGGAATTTATCATCATAGCATCGTTCTTCTGTTTATATTTTGTCCATGACTTTCGACTATAAAAATGGCCACACACCCCTCTGTAATTCAAAATATATATTTAAAGCCAAAAATATTGTCATTTTTGTAAATAAACATACGTAGATAAATACTAGATATGCCCTCTGTTGCTAATCGCTTTGCTTTTGTTTACTCTGGTGGAATTTCTGTTCTTCATGATTTAAAGGACTGTCTAAGAATAAAGCATTTACACAAATTCATGCAATTATTGTTCTGGTTTGATCCTGTTGTTTTTAAACTGGAGAAACGAAATTTCTCTGCTTGTTTTTCTGGTTCAGTTTTTTAGCATAGTTTTTTTCAAATCTATGTTTTTTTCATTTTCTAAATAACAAATCAGGGAGCTTTACCCTTCGGCTTTCTTGTATACTCCCGCCTACTTATAGTCTGAGATTTTAAAAAAAATATTCAGCCTAGGTGTGAAACAGTGGAACGTTTTCGATTGGCATCATTAAGAAATCATCTAATAGAATCCAAAAATAATTTTTCCAACAATACCTAGATTTTGATATCTAATTTCGTTATTATGAAGCTCTGCACCGATAATTTTACACTTTTATCCGAAGAAAGCAATTTTCTTTATCTTTTCTACGGTGCCATATTTTTTTTATTTCCACTCTTTTTTTTTTATATTTTAAATTCTACTCATGATAACTTGCACATAAATAAATGTGTTTCATATTTCCATTGAAAGGAATGATAACTCGTATGTATATATAAAAAAAGTTCAGCAACGGATTCCGGGACTACCACCTTTGGACGATTTTACACCCGAAACGGGTGTCAGGCAATGAGTCATATGAGCGCATTTCCGGAGTTTTTTGTTAGATAACCTCAGTAAAGTGTAAGCATCACCCTTCCATTCTTCACTTTCCCCCTATTTTGATGAAAATAACTCCGCCCGGCGCATGCGCAAAGGCGCGGAGGGTTTCCGAATCCGTTGCTAAACAAGAAACGTGTTTAAGGAAGATGTATATAATATTTTTCTTTGACATGAGTGACAAGTAAATAAATGCAATTATTAATGTGTATAATATTTCAGTAAAGTTGAATAGATACGGGTATTTTTTAGGATAACGTCTTTTTGTAAAAGCTATCGAGTGTATTTTTGAGAAAAGTACTTGCTTCCATAGACGGATTCCATCGCAAATTTGATATAGATCTATGATTCGGATGTACAAATCAAATGCAAATTTCATCCTTCTAGCTTGTTTCCTTTGAGGGATATCGTGTTCACCAACAGAAGAACAAACAGAAATAATTTTTTAAATATGTCTTTTTTCGGACTCGGGAAGATTCGAAACGTCAAAATTAATCGATATCTCCATGAATTTCTACGTAGGAAATTTATTAAATTAATGACTATGATGATAATATGAATATGATTTTTATTAAATTACTTTTAAAATCATGATGTTTAATGTATTGCTAAATATGGATTATTTTGTTAGAAAGCTAATGTTTTTAATTATTAAGATATTATTTGCTAATGAAAGTGCATTAAATTTTAGACAAATAATGAGAATACAAAAATAAATTTGCTAATGTGAGTTCAAGATAATTTTACACAAATAAAAGACAATACAGTTTTAATTCCTACGGAGTCATTCCTATAATTTGAATACTTTATAGTTTTCAGACAAAAAATTGATTTTAAAATGTTTTTTCGACTTTCATTTTTTGAATAAAACATGGGAAAAATACTTTAAAAAATCCGATTTTGTTTTAAGTACGGTTTATGGCTAAAAAACAGTTGGTTACCAACTAAAAGCACTAGGCTTTATTTCAGAAAAAAATTTCCTTGATAAAATTCTATAGTATCAAACACAGATGAATTTTAATAAACAATAATACGGATAAGGAATTTCCTTCGTCAAAAGTAGAATAAAATATGGTATTCTCAAGCGTACAAACAAAGCTAAAAAGATGCAGCCTCAAGTGAAAAACATCAGTTTATTTTTTATCAGCACTCAGGTTGCCATTTATATGTAATAAACTGATTGAATAAAAATTTCAGTATGTAATCTATTGGCAACAGCAGGCTTCTGTCTTATTCTCATAAATTTTAGAAGACAAAATTGGGTATGTTGCTTAAAGGCAACACTGGGCCAAAAAGGGTTAATAAATGAAGCTGATGAACTCTCCGTTAAATACTGTTTCTTTTGCATATAACCCATATACATAAGGTACACATTTAATTCAAGTTTCATTAAATACAGGGAAAAGCTCTTTATTTTAAAGTGTGCGTGCAGTGTGTATGCACCCTTCAAAACCAATTTTTTTTAGACGGTATTAGCTCAGAATCTGCACGTTCCGACCTCACACGTCGTTCTGTCGGCGTCCTACAGCAGGTAAAGGCCGACATGCTTCTGCGACCGAAGAACATCGGTCACACTTGCTTTCCTGTTTTATCTTCCTGTACTTAAAACGAGTCCAGTAATGAGATATAATTGGACTTTCTATTAGTCCAGCACTGGCTTCTGTTGAGGGTTACTGTATTGAAAGAGAAAAAAAGGGAAAGAGACGGATAAAAGACTGATGAGATCATATCATAAGTGCGTTAGTATATGTGAGAAGATTATATTAAAAAGACCAAGAATATCTATTTGATTTCAAATCCAGTAGCAATGACATGAAACAAAAAGTAGTATGCGTCGTTAGAAGCAACATGCGATGATGCATAAAATTTAAGTTTTTAGTCTTTTGGCTTTGTTGTGGTGTAATTTATGTGAGAATGCATAGTATCATAATTGTATCAGTTTTATTATATATTTCAAGTCATAGATTTGAGCAAAAATATGTTATTGAAATTAATAGGAAATTCTCTTTGCTTTTAAGGCTTTACAGCGGCAAAAGCTTCGAGAGTACATTAGCTGTGAAAATATTCATATATTGCCATTGCTTGCAGGGCAATATTAACACGATTTATTTGAATAGTGTTATGATTTAAGCATTGAAAAACTGAGCGATAAAATGCTTTTGGTTTAAACATCGAAATTTTAATAAAACAGCTTTGAAATCTATCTAAATTATTTGCTGTGGTTTTTTTCCTTGGTTTTCCTCCGTTAAATACTAGATTTAGATCGTGTTCTGCGAAGATTTGGATCATATTTTGCCCTTTTTTTTAAATCTGACTGTTCAAACCGAAGATTTTCAAAAGTTCATCACAGTTCAAGTTTCATCATTAATTAGAGGGCTTCGACCACTAGTTTCATCATTCTAACAATAAGAAACTTTTTCATTTTAATTTGATCATTCTTTAAATTTTCTCTGTGAAAAAGAAATTTCTGTCAAGAAAAAAAGATTTATTCACGCGTACCTAAACAAACTTTCAAGTATACAATCAGAATGATTTTTTCCCTCCATTTCAAGATTAATTTTCAAACAATTGTCACATAGCTTTCGCACTTCACCAAGGCTGCGCAACTGTATCTTCAAATTAATAATCTTTAGTAAGAGCGAAATGATTAATATTTTGCTAATTTTTGTTTTATAAAAGAATGGAGTTATGGAAATTGATCTATCTAAACATTTCATTGTATTTCAAAATGAAGTACTCTGAATTGTGCACTCCAAATTAATATTGTCCTGCTCGAGGTATTAAATCTTTTATTGCAAGTAAAACAAAGACATCTGACAAACTGAATTCAGACAATATAATAAATTAAATCATTAAGTTTTACATTAGTTTTCACTGATAACAGAGTTCAAAATCCATCATTTCACCAAGCCTTAGCGCCTCATAATGCATGAGACATTTCATATCTCACCATACACACAATATTTTCTTCCAGCTTGGCCACGACTTGCGATATTTTTTTTCGCTTCAACCACGATCATTGTTGTCATATGTGTCCCTTTCTCATCGTTAATGAAACATTTTAAAAAATGGAATTATTTTATTCCGTTTCAGAAATTATTCGAATGTAAATTCGATCCATTAAACTTAAATTATTACTTTTTTAATATCTAATCTTTCTTTTCTTAAATTTCGGAAACTGATTTCTGATCGATGGTTTCTCAGTAGCTGTTTTACATTCTCCCAAGATCTTGTCAAATTTTCATTGATTGATTGACCACAGAGATGTTCGATTTTGACATCCAAATTTCTAGAATGAAAACATTTTCATGAAACTGCGCTGTTATCATAAGGAGAACAATTGCTTCTACCAGCTTGTGTCACATTCATCTCTTTTGTAATTAAAATTTCTAAGAGAAAGGAATTTTTTAATCATCATCACTCATTTTCATCACGCTTTCAAACGTTTTTCATAAATGGAAAAATTTCTTATCTTTTTCTTTAAAATTGTTCTGTGAAATTGTAGCTTTCAAACTGTATTTGGCTTTGCCTGATGTAATAAATGGTACCAGAAATATGCAACCATATTTCTGCCAAGTGGCAAAATAACACGAAACATTTCCTAGACCTAATATATCCAGTATAGGTTGTCCGTTTTTGAATTACTGGTTATCTTTGTTTTCAAGTGATTCGTTATTATATTATTTCAGATATTGAAAGAAAACCTTTGATATAACTACAATAGCGTAACACTGAATAAGTGAAGCAACTAACACTGGAAAAAAAATAGTGCGCTGTCTTGAAATCTCAGTTTTGTGGAATTTGATTGTTGTAACCTTATTCTAAAAGTAGGAAACCTGCAAGATTTTTTTCAGTTAGTGTGAAAATCTCTTGCATGCTTTTAAATCATTTAAGTAAAATTTAAAAAAATATCTGTTGAAAACGGTAAGAATTTCTGTAGAGTACACAACACAAGAAGGAAATAATTTTTTTTATTTAAATTGATTACCATATGGCTATTACCTCAAATCTATTGTTTCTTCAGAAAAACTGCTCATGAAAATGATATATAAAAATTATATCATGTTATGACAATTACCCTTTTAAAGTGACAACTAATGAAACGGAAATCACTTTCCTACATAAAAAATCGGACAAGAGAAATACACATAATTGTTTCCAAAGTGACCATAGCTGAATTGGAGCTAAGAATAACATTGTCATTTTTCGCACAGTTACCGTGATTTTTGAATGAAAACGGATGTTACGATGAGTGATCACGACTTTTTATTTCTTTCTCAAGGTTACATGAACTAAAGTAGGACATCTTTTTTAATTATAACCTTCACACACTATAAAAAAAACACGCGTTTTGTTGCGTGTACTTTTTTCTCATACGATACACAGAATAGTTTCGAATTTTACTTGAAAATAAAAGTAATAGAATGGAATAGAATCAGTAAATATTAAGGTATATTGTATATTAAAAATGTTTGGTTTTATTATTTTTCAATTAAGAATAAAATTTATTTACGTATAAAAAATACGCTTTATATACAGCTGTAGGGTGTCTAAAAAAACTTTTTTTCAGAAAACATTTCTCCCCAGGGTTTTTCCCATTTCTTTTGGTCCTAATAGAGAGTACATGAAGTTTCAGCCATTTAAGTTAACATTAGGGTTTGCCTGTAAAGCCCTAAAATTTGAAAAAGCTCTCAAAATGCAAAATTTTTAGAATTTTTGCAGAAATTTTGTATGGTTACTAATATGTTAAAATTGGTTTATATTTGTTCCTATGGACATATTTACTTAGAATATAAACACAAATAAGTATTAATTGTACTCTTCGCCACTTATGGCTTGGGGAAAAAAAGTATAAAATGATAAAAATTTGTACTAATTCTGCGTAATTGCTTTTTGGCAAAGGCATGTGTCAGTAATTATATGTTCACAATAACAGCTTAAAAATTTACTAAAATGTTAAAGAAGGATATAAAAATGAATGCAGTGATAATTTAAAGGCTAAAATTTTGTTTGATAGTTTAACACGTAACATTAAAAAAATTGAAAACTTACAGTAGTCAATCGATCAAATAACTTTAAAAATTTCAATAACTGTCAAATAATCTCATGTCATCTATTTAACTACTTTAAATTTCGTTCAAAACTGACTTCTTAAAGCAAGGAGTTTTTCCCTACTTTCTTCAACAGACTGCAGTAGATTTTTAGTCTCTTACTCATTTTTGGTTATCGATTGACTGAAATCTTACATTAGTTTTGCACCCCGTTCGGTTGTGTCATTTACTGCTATTAAGTTCTTGATAAAAGTTTTCATTTCTTTGAACCCGAAATCTTCTTCCCAAGCCTGAAGTTTGTTTTTCGACAAGGCTCTATCTTGGTTCAACAAATTTGTTCATGGACAATTCTTGTTCAGGGACTGGGACATATTCGTTGGAGTCAGTGACTACAGGGAATCTGCCGAGATTGTCCTAGTTGTGCTGATTGAAACTGCTCGGGGAGTTTATTGGCAAATGCTTGCGGCATTTCGCAAAGCCAGGTGAATGTATACAATACTTTACACGGAAAAGATGTACGCTTTTGGTACAAAACTGAAATATGACTATTGTAAAATCCCAAAATTGCATCAAATATGTTTGTTCAAAGATTTTATTTTTGTTAAGATTTGGTTGAATGCCCAAAATGCGGCAGATGTTCCTGTAAATCATCTGATGCTTTGGGAGTCTCTGAACATGTACGGGACTGTCTATATACAAGGACATTTTTGGACATTCAAACTAATACGGAGCCTGGTTGACAAACAATCCTCAGACATGGGAAGAAGATTTCAGGTTCAAAGAAATGAAAACTTTTATCAAGAACTTAAAAGTAGTAAATGACACAGCCGAACGGGGTGCAAAACTAATGGAAGATTTTAGTCATTAAGACGTTGCGATAACCAAAAATGAAGAACAGACTCAAAATCTACTTTAGGCTGTTGAAGAAAGTAATAAAAAAACTCCTTGCTTTTAAGAAGTCCGCTTTGAAAGAAATTTAAAGTTGTTAAAGTGATGGCATGAGACTATTTGGCAGTTATTGGAATTTCTACAAGTTATTTCGATAATTAAATAATGTGAGTTTTTAATTTTTTTAATGTTACGTGTTAAACTGTCAAATAAAATTGAGTATTTTAACTTATTACTGCATTAATTTTTATACCCTTCTTTACCATTTTAGTAAATTTTTAAGCTGTTAAATGTGAACATACAATAACTGTCGTATGGTATTTCCAAAAAGCAAAAACGCAGACATGAGATTGCAATGAGTGCAATTTTCATCATTTTTTGCTTTTTATCCCCAAATAATAAGCGAGTAAGGGTATGATTAATACTTTCTTGTGTTAATAATTCTAAGTAAATATGTTCACAGGAACAAATATAAACCAATTTTAACACATTTGCAACCATACAAAATTTCTAAAAAAAAGTTTTCAAATTGTAGGGCTATACAGGCAAACCCTACTGTTAACTTAGATGGCTGAAACTGAATATACATTCTATTAGGACCAAAAAGAATGGGAAAAACCCAGGGGAGCAATGTGTTTTTTTAAAAAAAAGGTTTTTTGAGACACCCTAATACAGCTGCCTTTCTTTGATGAATAAAACATTAATAAGGCATGCATTTCAAAGTAGGACAAGAAACAGATGGTCAAATTCATAAAAAAAACTCTTTGTAAGGAAATCAAGAATTTATTTTAAGAAGTGATTTGCGAGAAATTTTTTTAACAAATTGCTAATAATAACAAAATTAGAAATTCATTGTAGATTTTTTTATTATTGAATTATATAGTCATGAAAGTAATTTAATAGAATTCCTTTGTTTTGATACTTTAGACAGGTTCCCTCCTTTATTTGACGTTAAATAAAGTATACTAATCGAAACAGCCATTACGTGAAGATTGAATCAGATTGACTATAATATAATGCGAATCTATAGAATATTCTAAAATGAATTTCATGTAACATTCGCGATTAAAAAACTACTTTATTTTGATACTCTAATATACTATAGTGTTTAGCAGAAAAATTTTGATATTGAAAATTTAAGTGAATATATTTCATATTCAGATGAAGAACATTTCTCGAAACTGGGAATTTTACAGTTTTTAAATTAATGACATTAGCAATACTGTCATTAAGCAACTTTGGAGTCAACAGACTAACAATTGCTGTCTATTACTTTTGTTGAGACTAACTATTTAATTATTGTCATTAAGCAATTTTGGTCCCGATGTTTCTTAGACATTTCAGTGCGATTTAAATCCAAGGAAACAACAGCCACTGCACAATATTAACGTTTTACCCAAAATTCTCCTCTCCGTCATTTAAGATGCAAAGGTAGATTTGCTACCTAATTACAAGATACTGTCGTTTCCAGCCTTAACTGGCTCAAAATGTATCAATATTGTTTTGCATCGAGACAAGAATTTTTAGATCATCATTTCTACATTACCATTTTCTTAACCATTCATCACTTTTTACCATCACAGCTCTCAATGCATCTTAAATTTCTCGGGTTTATGTATTCAGATAAATTAGTCTTTATTCAAGGGCCATGTAAACAATACGAATTAGATTTTTTTAAAGACGCTTGTTTAACAATTATATGCCTGAAATGTGCTATTATATAAAATTCAACTTTTCTACTTTCTTTCATTCAGTACTGGATGTTTATTGTATAATTTAATAAATTGGTTTTACGTATGGTACCATACGGATGAAGATTACTCAGATAAATAGTTAATCTAGGGCTTTTGCCAAACATTTATTATCGTTTTTATTAAATGTTAAAACCTCTCCAGCAATTCTATCGGGTCACTCCATTAATAAGAGTTGTCTTGAACTTTCGTATATACCATCATTTTAAGGATTTTAGAAATAATTCTGTAGAACTATTTCATTTCTATTTATTTTCCACCGACAACACAAAAGCATACCTTTCATAGCGGAATTTATGCATTTCGCTAATAATATAGTGCTGATGATAGTATGCAGTAATCGATTTCTTTTCTGATAGTATTTTATCATTCAGACAAGAATGGTTGAATTTATTTGAAAGTCTGGACATATTGCTCGGATGGCTTAGTTCGTTCAGATCGTATGAGCATTTTGTATTTGTTACTCGATAATGGACATTCTCCAAGCCTGGTATTTGTAAATAAATTTTCTTCCTGAAATCCTGATTAGTTACGAATGTATTTCAATGATAATCCGTTATGTGGAGCCTACTTCTATACATTTTTACTTGAAGTTTTAACAGCAAATAAATAAAAAAAATACAACCTTATTATATTATACACCAAATTATTATTATACACAAAATACTATGTCATTTCACTATTAAACTGAAGGCAGAAGTATTCTGCTGACAGAGTGTACATTTCTGAATAGTGTAATACGTATTCGAGACCGGGTGAAGTGTGAAAGTTTAGAGAGTGTGGTAGTGAATCAAGTGTCTTCTTAGTCTTCTGACCGCGATTACAAGATTAATCTCATATTGCGTTCGGGTAGCTTCAAAACTAGGGCATCAATACAACTAATCTAATTGCCATTGTTCTGTTCTCCATCACACTAGGTAGTTGGTATCTTGTTGGTCGAGGACATCAAAATTTCATCAACACAATTTTTTTTAAGCATCACACGCATATATATATTATCTTTTCATCAAAGCATATTTTCTTTCTATGTATCCATTCTCTGTACAGCTTTTCACTTTTTATGTTAGTGGATCATATCAATGTGTTTCACATGAGAAACAAATTCTGTTTACGCTTACAATTGACATGAAAATTATCTTACGAAATGCAAAGTCCTTTAGGGTTTTCCTCCAGCTTATAAAACGGATGTCCTGCTTATCAAAACTGATCGATAAAAATGCTATGGATTGGTGAGAAATTAATGCAACTGATTCCTTACGTGAAAGATAACGGATAGCTTAATTTTACCTGAGGTTTTATTTCAGCATTATCTTCACTTGACTTCAGCGATATTTCATTATTCGGAAGGAAATCTTTCAATAAGGCGATCAGCAATTTAAATTCGTTTTATGAAAACTTATTCTACCATAAATTGTGATCGGATTAACATTCTGTTTTTTTTCCATTTTGCAGTTTTGATTTCGTCGTAACACATGATACCAAACTGGTTTAGTAGATAGAGTAGATTGAAGGAAGGAAACAGAAAACCATAATTCAAGGGAAATATCTGGTCCTACAACAGTATTGTTTGGTGAAAGACATTAAATATTATCTCAGTTTATCGTACATTTTCTATAGTTCCTTTTCTTTCTTTTGACGAAGTAAGTTCACGCAGAATTTTCATTTAGAAAGCGAAGATCTTGATCTTTAAAACAGAAAATACTGCTGTTCAAAGCAAAGTTGAACAGTTAGATTCAGTGTTAGCGATGTTTCAATGTTCTAGATTACTTTAAATATTGTTAAATAGAATGTATTTTACAACTGAAAGAACGAATTTTTTAAAAGATAATTTTACCGAACTTCCGTTTTAACTTTACATAGAATGCCTACGAATGCAAAAATAATAAAATATCTAAAACTTTCAGAATGTCTCGATGCTTTGTGGAATGACCATACTTTGATTTTAGTCGGTCGACAATTTTATTATGACATCCCGTTTCAAATTGTTTGCGACTTGGCTAACTGTTGCGTTTTGTTGGAGGGAAAAAATTATGTCATAGGATCAAAGAATGATTTCTTCCAATGTTCTTGAAGACGACAGCCTGACATTTTGATAACACTAAATTAGAAATCCATTTAAATTTATTGATTCGATAATATCAGTTCTTTCATTGAAAGAAAATTAAGATATTTGACTTCTCGTAAAGATGATACGATATAATTTAGAGATAAAATCGAGTCATTGACTTAAAAGTAGAAGAAATATTAAGCGTGATAGAAAGGAATCGTAAAATATAGCAGAACCAAAAAGGTCTCAAGTATGAATGATGAATATCTGTGCTTCACCAAACAACCATATATGTGTGTTATGTTTTGTTTTCCACTTAAATTATCGATTTTTTTAAAATTTTATTTGTCCATTTGAGTTGTTTTGGATATATAATTGGACTATAATATTTTCGATTACTTTTCCTGGAGATATTTCTGATTTCATTTTTTTTAAAATTGCTTTAACCAGATACTGCACAATGGATCTTATTTGAAACATTCCACTTTTGCCTTTTTACAATTAATAATGGTTAATTTAATAATACAGATTTACTCAATATTTTTGACTAAAAGAAGGATTGTTTTCAGTAAAGAGAATTGTTTAAACAATCAGTGCTTCTAATTAATTTTAATTAAAATATTAAACTATTTTTTGTGAAACATTTTTCCGGCATTCATTACATTTATTTATGCAGATTTGTAAAACTTTTGTTGAAAGATAAAAATCGTGCAGAGTAGAGTTAAATGAATAACTTTATTTGGACTGGAGGCTTAGGCTGTTTTTAGATTATTTTTATAGATTTCTCCGCATTTAAAAATTTCCAATCGAAAATCTTAACGCAGAAAGCTACCAGCAACCATTTAATAATACATCCTCAGTTATTGAAAACAATTGACAAGGATACTCTCGAGCGATCTACTCGCTTGAACATCTGTTGCCTGCGATGTCCAGCAGTGAGGCTCATCCGTTTCCTTTGAGGAAAACATACCTCCGTTGATGATTGTCAATATAACTTTTTTTCTTTCTCATAAAAATTACTAAATTACATCGCGTGCAAGAGAATTTCATGGATGACTCGTACAAAGAACGTTTGGGAGCTGGCTACCGAGTTAAATGAGATTCTCTCATGTCTTTCGCTCGGCTGCCACCATTTAATCTCCAGTTGTGAGAGATTTATTCAACTTCCGTGCTAGTGGCGTCATTCCTTATAACATGTTGAAGGTACGCTTTCCGTCAGACTAAATTCCAAGATTTTCCCGTCAAATCTAGTCTATCAGAACATTTATATAGTTTTTGCTTCTTTTTATAAGGATTATACAAGGGGAAAAACACATGGCATCTTTCAAAAATTTTTATCGTAAAAATTGTCACTGCTTTTCCTGACACGTATATATTTTTTAGTTTTTAGTTTTATCCATCAGAGAAGTGAAAATTCCATAAATGGAAATGAGTAGAAAAAAATTATTTAAAATTCACTGTGTATTTATCGAAAAAGAGATATTTTGTTCTAACAAATTTATTTTCATTTTTTCTTACTTCACCAAAATCAAAATTCTTCTTGAATTGGTTTACATTTTTAACATATTTGACCAAATCAGTCAGTAATTTCTACAGAATTAACTGAATTTCTTGTTTTCATTGTTGAACAAATGGCCTTACGCTGCTGGCTATTTAAACTCTTCGAGTGTTTTAACGCTCTCTTTTTAACCATATAACTCACCTAGTACGACGCGTCGGCTTTGCGCGTACACTCTTCAATCCTTTTCATGGATGTTAAGTTAATTACGATTACGTTATCTAGTCGATGTAATTTGCATCACCATATTAAAGTCAGATGAATGAATAGAAATTGCATCAACTATTGTCTACTTCATTTCAAGAGATTTGCCTGCATCTCACCTAAGGAATGATGTTACATGTATATTATCGAAACAGCAGTTTGAAGAAGGGAACAATCGCCATTAAATCACAGATAACTTGCATAAAAATTTCGTTATTTCATAGACTCTCATGGTCAGCTGCAAGACAGTAACTAAAACCACTAATGTAAAGAATCTCATAAGAAAAGTTTGGTTAAAAAAACAATAAATAAGAAAAATAGGATTTTTTTTCCATTTTCCCCAGAAAAAAATATTGGATTCGTCCCTTTCTTTAATGTGTTGATTCAATTGTTTATTAAGGAAATTTTAAAAGAAAGAAGTGTTGCTTGTGTTACGATACCTAGAAAAGGTTAATATTTTTTTCGTTTTTATAAAATTTTTATTTATTAATAGAAGTATTATTTATTCATGTAACACAAATGCCTTTTTTCCTTTTCCGTCGTTTCTAATGAAAATGTAATTTCTTTTATTGTAATGACCTGTATAGACGGACTCGGACCCAATATGCGAGTGCTGGTTGGGTTGGGTCAGCTACATTTATTACATTCGGGTCTGAATCGTGCTAAGAATTAATATCGAATACATTTATTTAAATAAAATCCTGCAAGTGAACTTAAGTTGCATGAAGAATCTGAAAACTACATCTCAGAAATTTTTCTCATCTGAATAAAAAATTCTGGCAACATTTATAAATTCTTTTTATTTTCACACCTTTACTCTCAAGTAAATTAGTTAATCAAAAACAGCAGTGAAATTGATGACTGAAGCGTCAAAACTGCATTTTCAGAAATTTTCGCATCTGAATAGAAAATTGTCTCAATTTTTGTTACTAAGTAAATTTTATTTTTATCCTTTTGCAGTTTGATCAAAGATGTTAATACCAGTAAAATTATTTTGATTTTTACAACTTTACAATTTCGACAAAAAAAACTAGTAGGAAAGCTTAATGCCTAGCTTTGTGGAGCTAAAAGTATTGAGGACCCAAGAAAGAAGTGAGTTTTCATCGATTCCGTCGGACCGCGTTTTAAAAATCAAATCTTTGTTCGTTTTTGCTCTCTTGCAATCCGTTCATTTCTAAAGCGTGATTTTTTTTTGGGGGGGGGAGGAAGGAGCAAGGAAGTTTGTCTGTTATTGAGACACCTGTAAAAGGACTGTATCTTTACAAATAATAAAAGTGAATGTGTGTGTGGAGAGACGGCTGAGCCTAGATCTACCAAATTTGGCTCAATATAATTTGGAGGGTGGGGACGTGCACCTCAGAACGAATTTTTCTGAATTTTGATTAGAATTATAGTTAATTGAAAACAAAGCAGCATTTTTGTGTTTTTTGGCGATAACTTTCGAAAATATTATTGCACAAATATAATTTTTACACCACATAGGGGTGAAATATACTAAAAAGTTGGCCAAAATTGTTAAATATAAAAATTATATAATTATTTGTATTAAGAATTTAGGATATGTTGGGTAGACGTAAGTATTAAGAAATTTTTAATTAATGAAGAGATTCATGGACAATTAAACAGTTATTACACTATAATTAGTAGAAAAATGAATAAAATAGTATCAGGTGACTTCCGCGCGCATACAATATTGCCTTCATTCATGGTTCAGCTTTTTAAAAATGAGACCTATTTGCTATTTAAATTTATCTTGGATTATTTTTTAATATATCAACATTGTTTTTAATCTCGCCTGCCCCCGCGTTTGTCATTTACATATAGTAATGAGAAATGAGCTGGTTTCCTCGGCGTTGGGTTCCGCACGTTAACAACGGAACCTAACCCAACCAGGGCAAAATAGAATAGACCCCTAAAGCACTAGAAGAATCTAATCCGGCATTCCACCGCAGACAGTCCTGACTGCTGATGGTTTTCAATGATCGATTTAAACAAAACTTTAACATATGTTTAAACTGTTTGCTTGTGGTTGGACACGAATTACATCTTTGGTTCGTTGAGTATTCGTAATAGTTTGTTGTTATGACTAATTAAAAATTTTGACACCAATTTTTATGTCTTTCGAATTCAAATCAGTTTTCTAGTTCGTGACATATACAGCTTCTTATTTGTTAATTCTTATCAATTCCTGAACGAACTGGAGTCGTACTGGTCTACAATAACGAGAAGATTGTCGCGGATAATCCACAATACAGTATGCTGATGTTCATCTCGATTCTGCAAAAAATTAATTTACTGGAACAAGAGTTATTCAAATTGTTTCGAGGAACTGTCAAAATCTCATTTACTAATTAAAAAATAATATTAATATCGTCCTCGAAGGATAAAAAAAAATCCTCTTATAGAGATTTAATCAGACGCTTTACAGTTTGATTAAGCAAGTCTTGTAAAGCCCCTTGTGCTGAAGCTTCAGTTACGGAAATATTTTTCGCACAACTCATCTTTCTAGCTTTTATTGTGAATTCAAAATTAGAGCATTAAGTGGAACTTTCTTCAAGAGCACTATTACATATATTAAATTGATTTTTTTTAAAAAAAATTGCAATAAATCAGTAGTGGTAAGGCCTTGTCTTCCGATATTGTATCTATTTTTGACTCTCAAATAGCAAGATTTTTGACATTTCAGTGTGTCCCTTTATTCTCCATTTCATTTCGGCATGCATTAGTCTCTTTCTGTATCTGTTTTCTCTCTCTCTTCTTCAGTTTCCCTTCCTATAACTCGTTCATTACTGTCTTCAAAAGCTTTTAATGGCACGTTTTAAGGAAGCATGTTTTAAAAAAACAGTTTCGATAATTTTCTTTTTTTCGGAGTCTAAAAGTTCGCTATAAGCGTATAAAAGCACGCAAAATTTAGAAAGATGTTTGTTCTGGGTAATTTTGTTCTTAGAAAAATAATTTTTATAAAATGTATCAATTCTCGTCGACTAATTGATCGTGATGCAATTGAAGTTTTCCCTAAAAGAATATACGTAGAAAAATTTGTATAATTACTAATGAAACAAAACATTAAAAAAAATTAAAAGTATCACGAAAATTAGTTTTAAATAGAGAGCTACTATTATAAGCTTTATTTAAAATTATTTATAATGGCAGAATTCCTTCGAATCCTACACTTTTTTCTCCAATTATTCTATTAGAACACATAAAAATTCTTTTGTATTTAAAAAACTGTTTATTTCCTATTAATAGGGATAAAAAGTTCGTACGTGCCTTATTGACTAAGTCCCATATCGAAAACAAGCCACTAGAAGAAATCGAACAAAAATAAAATGTAGAAAACATTTATAAGAATGTAGAAACAATTGCAGCTTTGAAAAGAATTCAGAAATTTACCGAAATATATTTAAGTTTTACTGCTTTACAAATAATTTTTAAAAACCCTTTTTGGACAGCTTTTTCGCATATTTCTCTACTGTGCACCGCCTTAAAAATTCAAAAAATTATCTTTTCAAGGATTTCAATGTAGTTGTCGTCCAATTTTTCTCTAATTTCAACAAGTTTTAAAAAGCATTTTTATGCATAATTTACGATTCTTTTCATTGTTGCAATGTGTAAATCATTTTCATTGTTATTACAAATATTCTCTTCCATTGTTGAAATGTAAGGAATGAAGATCTGCTTATTTTTTCATATTCTTTGGTAATATCGTAATGAATTTTACTTTCTCTTTTATGCATAATTTTTTTGTGAAATATAAACCAAGTCCTTTCAGATATTGAATATATTAGGAATTATATTCAGTAAGCTCAAAGATGATGGTTCGCTGTCTTTTATTCTTTTTATCGGTTTGTTTTGATTTAGGTAACATGCTGCTGGACGAGAAAATGCGCCTCGCTATTTCAATTTTGGAATCTAATTCATAGCCTTTTTTGAGGAATAAGAACGTGAACTTTGCGCCGGAAACATGTAATTATTTATTATATGACGTGCACAATCACTTGACAATATGGTTTAAATGTCTATCGCAATTCGAAGTTTAAAATTGCTTTCTTAAGGGTAGCTTGAATATCAAATTATGCATACGAGATTCAAATGAAATTAAACACAATCAGTTTTCTTGGCGAACACGCTGATCGTCCGAGACGGCTAGTGCTTATATAATTGTGTTAAAGTAAGCATTATTGTATTGCAATTAAAGCAGTCATTGAGCATTAAATTAGGATTTTTTAGGGAAGGACGATTCTTTGGAATTTAAGTTTTCGAATTTCGTCTTTGGATTAAATTTCGACGATTTTGATTTAAATATTCAGTTTTCTTTGGATCAGGCATTTTTAAATAAAACAATGAAATTACGGACTATGTTTGATAAATTTAAATGATGTTGCTTAATCCAATAGGTATAGGGAATCACTTCAGTAATTAGTAGATTTATATGGAATAATCCTTCATTTCTTCCATAAACAGTTTTATTTGTATTCTTTCACGATCCAATTCTATTAGATCAGTAAAAATATGTTTTCTGTTTGTATGAAATCTCAGTCTTAATATCAACAGATGACGTCAGAAAATAATTAATTTTTTGAATTTAAATTGCAGTCTTTGTCAAAAAGTGGGAAAAAATTAAGTAACGAATGTTTATAACTTATGGCATTTTCAGTCTAAAATAATATAAGCAAATGAGTTTTATTATAAAAGCACTTGTTTATTTTAAGAGAATATTCCATTTAAGCGCATGTATTAACTAACAAGAATTTTCATTAATTGTTTTAGAGCTTGCCGTAGAATTCGACGGATATTGTTTTTCGGCAGGTATCATAAATCCCGATTACAACTCATTTCCTACATTTTGAAAGTCATTTGCAGATTCTTAAAGCTAATTTATGCAAAAATCTGCTATAAGCTAAGGAAATTATTATGACAGGAAAGAAAGCATTTTATGTGAGTTAATCTTTTGTTTAATCTGTTTCATGGACAAACAAAATGAAAAAATGTTTACTGCAGTAAACTGGAGCATTAATAATTTACGTTCTTTTCCATTATTTTTGCCTTGAAACTTACCACTTGTGTAGATTGTAGATAGAAATGCTAATCTCTTTTGACAAAGACAATAGACTCAAAAGCATTCACAAAAATTAAATTACTTTTTTAAAGAAATTTTAAACAATGCCGTAAATCTAGTAACCAAAAGTAATCTGGCACGGATCTTTTGTTCTGTGTACAGTTTGCTAACAACAGATCCAAGACTTGTTAACACACAAGTTTGAAAATATTTTTGAATAAGTTCAGTTCTAAGTCGTCCAAGGTGGTAGAGACTAGCATGAGTGATTATGAAAAAACGATTTAATCATTTTTGCAAGTATTAATTGATAGTTGGCTAATTATTTTTATTGCTTTGAGTTGTTTGTTAATATTTAAATTTATCTTTTAGTATCCTAATCTGATCGTTCGAAGCATCAGTGACTGTCTACTCTGTCTCATTAATGTTATTTCTCGAAAATACAATTACCCCGATTAGTTGTTATCATACAGATCCGATTTCTGCTTTCAGTTTACTAGATATTAATTCATTTTAAGTCTCTCAGTTCATTATTATCTCCTATCTGATATCAAATAACTATATAATCTGTCGTCACAATACATTTATCGCGATTTCTTTTGTGCAACATGCACATGCCAATCTGTATATAACGCTAAGGTAAGTGGCACAGAAAAGAGGTTAATTTCTCTTTTGCCGATGGCAATGATCAGTTTGTTTACAAAACAAAACTGGTAGGCATGTTAGGCATAACTTCACAGTCACAGCCGGATATTATATTCGTTCTGGTGTAAAATAACTTTTTCTCGAAAAAAATGAGTTTAAGATGTGGAATTCACAATATTTCTTACACTGTAATGAAACTGTTGATGAAATTATTTGAAGCAGATGGGCTTAGGTGAGCCAGAGAAAATTTTGACCAACGTCAAAATAGTTTGAGTCAGCTAAGATAAAGTAGTGTCAATTCACAAATTGAGGTAAACCTCATGGAACTTACTATTGTAAACATTGTAGATTGGCTACTTTTCTGTTATGCGCACACCACTTGGCGCCTTTTTTTCTCTTGGCGAATTTTTTTGAAAAGCTGAATCGCCAATTTGGCTCTAGAAGAGTCAGGAAAATCATGGTATTCGTATAACCGAGCGCAGATGGTCTGCGCGGGATCAGCTAGTAGTATTCTAATCTTTAGACAGTCTAGGATTTCGTTCATCTGTAACTTGCATACATATTCAATTTCATACAGATAAAAAACTACTTTTTTTATCTTATGAAAAATGACATTGTATATAAATGCTCTCATAATATAACACAGACATTTCCAAACTTAAATTTTAATGAATTATATTTTTATAACATTCGTATTTACTTATCCTTTTTTTACACAGCAATAATATTCTTATTTTACTTCTCTTTAGATGTTATGGATAGTGCGATTAATTTTTTTAACCTCATGAGCGGGCCAATGTAGCATACGAATACATCGAATTAGTTTTATGAATAACGGCTACCAAATAAAGAATTGTTCTTTCTTTTAGATTGTGTGACGATTCAAAGTTAATAGAAATATTAAATGATCTTCAAATATTCAGTAAAAAAAAAGAACTATTTTACATTGATTTTACGTGAGTATATATCCGTATCTATATACTCGATGTAGTTTAAAATTAAGTCAACTCGCTTTTTTCAATTCCTACTATTAGTTCACACTCTCCCTATATATATATTTATATATCTTGTTCAAGTTTTCAATCGTTAATAAAATGCTCTTTATTCATCCACTCAAGTTCAAATGCATTTTTTAAAACTTGTAGTGGATGACACTTGATGTTAATACAGTTTTTTCAAATATTAACTCATTAATTAAATTGAATTAATTAATGTTATTTATTAGAGCCTCGCAACTTTGCCGCCAAATCGTCAAAATGATCGCCAAATTTATTGCCAAGTCACCAAGTTTGTCGCCAAGATTAGGATCTCAGGGAAACGACTTTATAGCTTTGTAACAATATGGAATTTCATGGTGCAATTTGCAGGAGGAAAAAAGATATGCCATTGCACAGTGCATGGCAGCATGCAGTTGGATGTGAATTGACAGGCAGAGTTGTGTTTTGCCATGTGTCTCTGACATTGGATGAATTGATTTCGTGTTTTGATTAGGAATTTTATTTAGCAAATTGCTGTTTAAATCACATAAAGATAGACAGATACATAAAGCAAGGAAACAGCATCTGAATCGTAAAAATTTTAAAATAACCAGTCTCGCAGGAATGAATGTTGTACTTGTGATTATTATTTGTTGGTCTCGTACAAAATATAAAATGACTATTTCACTATATTAAGTAATAAGTAGGAATTGACTTTAATTTTTTTTATATTACTTGTTCGAGTTCTTTCATAAACTCCCGACAAATTTGCATTGGAGAAAGGCACCATTTTATAATATCTTTAAAGAAATGAGAGTTCAGAATGAATAGATGAAGTCAGATATTTACTTCAAATCAAACTCCGAAATAGAGTGACGTATAAAAAGCAATGGTTGAAATGAATTGGGCGTTGAATTGATCTGACAAAAGTCATGCAGGTTCCACCGAGAGCTTGATTAGAAATCCTTCTAGGCTTTGGTAATAGATCAAGTGCAAGGAAGTTTGTAATGTCTCGGCTTGAAGGCAGAAATGAATGAAAGGCTTTGGCGAAAATGCGAAACAATAGAGGTCGCGTTTTCTGCAAAATTTTGCCATTTTCCTCCACACGTATTGGGCCACACAAAGTGAAGGCCGCCTAGAAGGTCAGTCCACTTTCCTTGGGGTCAGCACTTTTCTGAAAACTTCTTTTTGTATGTTCTTTGTCCTGCCCCCATGCTGTAACTGAAACACGATTGTTGAATGGACGATTTATTCGGAAGATTTTTATCGATCAAATAATACTCGTAATAACCCGAAAGATATTGTTTGTTGTATAAGACTCGATGGTATTTGAGATTGTTTCGATTTCAATTAAAGTTCACATGAATTTCTCTCTGTGCTGAACGCGTAACAATACCCTATTTTGTATTGTATTTAGTAGAAACTGTGGGTTTAATACTTAATAGAAATTGTTTGCGATTAAATAGAAAATGGTTCGAAATCCTTTTAATGTAAGCACATGTTTGTTCTCTGGAAAGGAACCAAGCAGAATTTATAGTTAAAGTTTTAAGCCTTCTACATTTATTTCATGTAACTAATGAATGTGCTATTTTCTATTTTTTTAATCCAACCATTTTTAGGATCATCACCATTATAATCTGCGATAGCAGACATTGATAATATATTATAAAAATAACTATTATAAAAGATTTAGAATCAATATTTACTCTACTGGATATTTCAAATTTACATGCTGAAGAAATTTCTACTGTTATTAAGAAATAATTTGCGGCAATATGCATTTAGTTCTTTTTCGACAGAATGATTAATTTACTTACAATAAGTATCTGCCGTATATTCCACAAATACAATAATGTGTATTGTTTTTACAAAAAATAATTTCCTGTTTTCTTTTCGAAGTAAGTAAATGGTAAACACATTTATTACAAAATGAATCGTCTTTGCTGACAAATTGAAATGATGGATTATGATTTAAAAATTGTTTACGGAAACTGCAAACTTGAATATATAATTTCTCTTATTATTTTGAGTTTTTAAATCTATATATTCAACGAAGAAAAATATGGAATTTCTACCACTTTAATGTGGTAATACAATTTTATGTATAACAAACGATTCTTCATTGTTTGCTTTTTATGTGTTTATCATGTAGATAGTTTGTGAACAGAATAAAGAAACCCCAAAAAAGTTTTGTTCGTAATATTTTTTTCATATTTCTATTATTATACTTAAATATTCATAATTATTAGTTTCGTTTTTCTTTTTCTAACATAGCTTCAATAGATTGACAACCGTATTTTAATTCTTTTTTAAAATTGATTCCCACATCCTGCATATTTGCATTAAATTGTCTAATGTCTTAATGAAGTTAATGCCCAAATTTAAGATGGTATTCTTTGTAACTGTTCAAGCTTTTTGCGGATTTTATTTTCACGGATTAACGTGAAAAAAAGCGAACCTTTATTTTGCATATTATTAGGCAGGAAATCATTTTTAAAATTCTATAATCACTTTTAGGAACACTTTAATTATTTAGAATTTTACCATTTTGTCTACATTTGCGTACCAAACTTTCTTGATAAAAATTATGTAAAACTTTAATATAATATTTATTTGACAATATTCAATTGCAAAAGTAATTTTTATAAGAATAAAATTGGAATTTTTCGTCCATTTCCAGTTAGGATTATATAGCTTTCTGAATTTTTTCTAGACACTTCACAAGTACGAAACCGTTCAAAACTAAATTTCACAAACTTGTAGCTAGATTTATAAAAAGGTAAATTTAACATTATGTCTCCTGATCAGACATTTGCTCGGAGTACATATGTTGCCAAAATATCAAAATATTGAAATGTATCAGATTACTTTTGGAAACTACTTTATTATATTCGAGAAAGCTGATTTATGATTTCATAACTGGAAAAAGGAGGATATATAATTTTTTTCATACGTTTATCACATTAATTTATTTGTGTCCTTATAAACTAAAGTGAATTTTATATCTAAAAGCAAGAATCGTGTTTGTGTTACAACATCACACACAATCCGGAACAAACCGTCTTAAAAAGTATAATGAAAAAACGCTCTTAAATATGGTATAGCTAGGAAGGTGTGATGAAAATGAAAAGGCGACTTTGTACACGAAATTGAACTCATACTCTTTAAGAATTAATTTTGTTCGCAATGCAAAAGTCTTAATTGAAACTAAAATTTTGATTGATTGAAATGAAAATGGCTTGTTTTTTTCATGAATTCCGTATCTGCCTGTGAATTGTGAAATCAGATTCATTGTTTTCAAAATGCTTTTATTTTTCTAACAATAGCACCAATGATTTAAAATAAAATCCATTAGTACATAATAACAGATTTTAATCAGGTTTTTCTTTTTAACTGCGTGTATGATAATTATTATCGAACTTTCTCAAAGGCCGCTGGGAACAAACATTAAATAGAAACAAAAATGCTTCAAAATTGAATTACAAAAGAAAGAAAGAGCGAAAACGCAAGATAGTGTGGACGGTTCCGGCGTCCTTGCTGTCGGCATTCTTTGCCATGGCAAACTTTTCTCCATCCATTCCGACCTTGCTCTATTTGTACCCCTCCAGCAAATACTCTTTGGAGACGAGTACAAGGAGTACCCCCCACCCCCTAAAGGAAGCTTTCTGACGACTTGCTTTTAAATGAAATGTAAATTAGCAACAGCATCGGTGGAGATCCCTTGAAAAATATAGGTCAATCTTTGAAGCCATCGGAACGCTCTTGCGATCTGGGCGCTTCCCAAAGCTGATCACGTAGTCAATCGGAATAATGAAGTAGTAAGCTGTTTTGAGCTTAATCAGATCTGTGTAGTCTTAAATCGGCTAACGAAGCACAATGTTGGATTTTTGGACTTCTTTCTGGACTTCTTTCTTCTTCAGAAGAAAGAAGAAAGGTAAGGGATCGTACCGTTAGTTTAATTTAGGCTCTTCAATGCTATTTCTTATTGTTCCCTGATAAACAATGGAGCCGCCTCTAGGTGTAAATAAAAATAGTTCAATTAAATTTAAAAGATGAAAAATTTCCTTAAGGGTGGATGCTAATAAAAATAATGGCATTCATTTTGTATGGTGGCCTTCGTGCTTTTCAGACCACATTATTGTTCCATTTCAGTCTTATTTTGTAATCACTTAGTTTTTCATATTATACTGTACGGTACTTATCTCTAGAGCTATATGCATGTATTCATGTACTCTTTGATTCTTTGTTGTATTTTATCTCCTTGAATTTAACATTTTTCACATTAATTCTTTGCTTTTCATTTTATTTGGTAATATTTTATTATTTAATATGCTGTTTTAATTTTCGGTTTTGGCACTATTTCAATTACGTTTGTATACCGCTTATTATATATCAGAATTAGTTTTAATTGACAGCTCTTTATCTATAAAGTATTAATGGATTTGATTTAATTATTCAGAAAATTATTAGTCAAAATTCCGTCCAAAATGGAATTTTCAACTTGTTTAAATAAAATTAAAGTAACTATGATTATATTTTAGCAGCTAATACCATTCATATGGATACCTCATAATGAACTCGTGTCTTTCTACATGTGGTAAATTTTATTATTTACTTGGGGAGTTTTTCCACTTTTCCCTAATGTTTTATTTTATAATAATTTCACTAAGATTCTAACGTTCTTCTTGTATATCCAACCTTCGTTAATGCACCTCTGACATCATTATCGTCCTTTTCCATTATTTTTTGTGATTAATGTGTTTATTAATGCATTGCTGAATAATAAAAAGACCGTTATTATTATATCTATCTTAAAATAATTCATCCTTCTCTGTTACTGAGAGCACGACCATTTTCTACAGCAATTGCATTCATTTAAAATCACCTGCTTGCTTTAATCTTGTGTCAATTAAACAGCTGATAAAATCTGTGGAGCATTATTACCTGCGTTTTTTCCCCCTTCATTCTTATAAATTCGTGTTACAGCTGTTCATTAGGAATAGAGATGTCAAATGAAATAAAGATTCACCGAATTTTTTTTTTGTTTACAAGCTAAAAAGCAATAAAGAAACGAAAAGGCCGTGCTAGGGAAACTTTTTCCGGATGAATCTTCCGATTTTTAATGTTATGCCAATGATGCTATTATTTTAATGAATATAATTGTGATAAATTGAATTTACTATTATCTTTAAAAGTGTTTATGGGTTCTTATAAGTATTTTGTGTATTATGCTGTGTTGCAAACACTTTACACGGTTTTGAAGATTAATAAGGATTGATACGATTAAACGCATGAAAGGAAGTTATTTGCGTTTCATAACATATCATACTTATAACGTTTACAATTTTTAGGCTTAATTTTTCAAAAATGTCTATTATTTTAGTATTCATCATTGCTTAATTCGCACAATGAATGCGCATCAAATTTTAAAATTATTATTTTTAGTTTAATAAATTTATAAAAACTTATTTTTAAATTAATCGTTTCATTCTAATCTATTCGTATCTATTTGAAAATATCTTCATATTTGTTAAGCGACGATTACAATATCGTCTGCTACGCTGCAAGACTGCTACTTTTTCCTTCGTTGCACGAACTTCGCAAGAAGTTGTTGTCTTGTCTGATTGATCACTTGCACCGCTCTCTGGAAACATCAAATTTTTCTTTATTCTTGTAGTCAAATCGAATTTATTTACTTGAATTACAGCATCAGTATGTCAAAATGTTTTGGACGGGTAGTTGCTGAATATGTCAAGCTATATTTAAATCAATAAAACAAATACTGAATGAATTTGCTGTCTTGCAGATCATGTTGAAATTAGGATCATTTCAGCATGATTTTATTAGAAAAACAGTTTTAACAGAAACCTAGACAAAATCAACCGTATCATTTCTTGTGGTGGAATAGAATTCGTAACATTTTTTGTCTCTTTTACTTATGCTTTTAGACCGCAATGGCCTAGGAGTAAGGTCTCGACTTCAGAATCGGAAGATCGCGTATTCGAGCTCAGTTTCATCGAATATTCACCGTCTATGTGTGTTTGAAGCATGTGAAATCTGCTGGTTTGTGCCACATGCCTTCACCTTGGCTTTGAGAGTCGGAGTGCCAGGTGTTGTTCTCATCTGACCACAGTTAAGAATTATGAAGTATATCTCAAAATAGCCCCCCCCCCCCATGTTGATTGAAAACGATACAGTCAGCAAAAAAAACAAATCTTCTAATGTCATAATGCTTTCAAAAGAAATTAATTATGAGCATTGCTAAAAAAATAATTTAGGGAGCTGCGCAATTCTGAAGCAAAAAGTGGAAAGCCGTGAAAAAAGTCTACTTAAAATACCACAAGGATTGATTCATTAAATGACAGGCCTGTATGCAAAATTTATTTTCCTTTGACGGATCCTCCTGGTACCATCTGTTGTTAACTAACTTCCTTCAATAACGGATTAAATTTTCATAACTGGTTCAGAAAAAAGTTTATTCTTCAAACGCGAACTAAAATAGACTTTCATGATGAACTTAACGAGTAAAATTTCCATTTTCGATTCAATGAGAAATAATTCATTTGTATTAAAAACAAGAGATTGATTGCTATAAATTGATACGGCCTTGCATTATCTGATTTGACATGACACAAACAGAAAACGGCTTAATTACTCAACCTGGAAATCTTTCGCCTTGTGCTACAGTTAAGCGATACCTGTCGCCAGCACGTGCAAGTTACAAAACAAGTTTCAGAGAGTTTTGAAAAATCAAAAATTCACTCCTTTTGCTTTTTTTCTATTATATTATCAGAAAGTCATTAATTTAACCATCAGTAATATTTTTCTTATATTATTTTCCGATCGATTCACTTTTCATCCTTACAAAAAAAACCATACCACTATTTCATTAGTTAACTCTATAATTTAAATTTATGATGCAAGATCCTGAATGAAAAGTCAATTTCAAACAGTTTTGATGAATCACGAAGTCTACACTTGTTAGTACTTTTTGATCATTAATAACAAAGTAGCCGTTTGCCAGCCTCAGTTATTTGCGTGTTGCGTTTGAAAAATTTATTTTTTGAAGCAGTGTACATATTTCTTTTGAAATTTTTAATGATCAAAATGTGCAATTTTTCTGAAAAAGCTTTTTTTTAATTTTTACAATGCTACCATTTGATAAATTCGTCTTCTTAAAAGAAATTTCTGCTATTGACATTTTATTCAAATCTCATGAAATATATTTATCTATAAATGCAGGAAATAATCTACTGGTTATCATACTTACAGAACGGTTTACTACTATTCACTGTACTGTCAATAGTACTGACATACTATTGGCAGTATATAACAAAAATAAAATAAAATGAAACCTGCTCTTCTGAAATATTTTTGTGCGCATTGAATAACGAATATTTTAAAATTAAATATTTACCCATATTTGTTTTGATATAAAAAAACCATTCACTTGTATGTGTTGGATAATTTATTATTTATGGGTTGTTATTTACATTTAAAAAATTGTATAAAATACCTGCTGAATAATTCCTGGAGTATTGAATTAAAAAAATAATAAAATTTTATAAATGCGATTATTTTTAAAATATATTTGTAACAATAGTCGATAATAAAAGAAAATTAAAAAGAACCGAAAATATAAGTACAACGTGTCACATTCTCCTCATTTGATAATCCTTCAGTTTTCCCATTTTGGTATTGAATCATGCGGCACAATTTCGGTTTTCTGTTATCTCTTGCATTTTTTCAATATCCGATAAGTTCATTTTCATCAAACAGATTTATTCTAAAACGTACCCTGATTTGGGAATCACTTCTGGCCATCTATTGATTCTTCTAATCCACTGAAATCTTCCTGAGATAAAGACACCTCATGCGGTGATTTGAGATGGGAATTTATAAACAGTTTTTGGTGCTTTGCTCTATATTTCAAGCTATTGCAACCTATTTAATTGAGTCTTTGAAACACTGGATTCTTGGAAATTTATTCTTCAGACATATCAAAAACGACAGTTTAAATTCAAACATTTGATAAAGTTTTACCTATTTGAAAAATATTTCACCATGTTTTATAATAATGGTGTGTCTAGAAACCTTTTTGATTTTTTCTCTTTTAAGAATGCTTTTTTTAAAGTGTTATGCTGACTGTCTAATTTTTAAGTATTGTTGCTTTAAATATATTCATACTGATTATTTTGAAGTACACCACAACATCCCAGAATCCGATCTAATTTCAGAATTTTTTAATTCCAAATATCGACAAAGAAACCTCTAACTTGTGATTTATCCAGCTCCAGCTTCTTAACAGTGAAATTGATCTTTGCTATAGCTAAAATGATGTTTTCCTAGATCCTCTCAAGTTGCTTCTTTCACGCCTTCTTGAACAATCCCTTCAAATTAGTCTTTAAATTCTACAGACAAGCCTTTCCACATCTATGGTGATTAGTCACTGCGCCAAATTCATGTTGTACTTTAGCTTATTTAAAGTTCAAAATGTTAGTTAATATTCGATAATTGTTAACTGTTAATATTTCAAGGTACTTCCTATGTTAATCTCCTCGGATCCCATTAAGAAATGCTTAAACTTAATATAAACTAAGAAATGCTTAAACTTAA
>BGPR01000509.1:280467-293576 GCA_013235015.1 Araneus ventricosus | reverse complement strand
TAAACTAAGAAATGCTTAAACTTAATATAAACTAAGAAATGCTTAAAACTTAATATATATATTGCTCAAGCTTTTATAAATTTCATTTATGATAATATTAATGAAATTTGCCGTCCATAATCTTTGCTATGGCAGAAATTTGTATGCTAAAGAAAAAAATTTTGTTACAGTATTTTTAAATTCCGTTTGAAAGGGTTAAATATTTCGTAATGAAACATTGCTGGAAACTATTTGTGTGCTTTTGAAAATCTGTGCTAAAAGACAATATTCTATAAACCATATGATTTTGGTAACACATAATACCTATGAAAGATTTAAATCTTTTCTTTCTTTTTTGTTAATGACTCCCGGGTTTTAAGAAAAGACCTGCTTGTTGCGTAGAAATATGATTTAAAGATTAATGATTTTAGACTCATCATAGGATCTTAATGTGATTGTGTTATTAAATTACATGTAATTTTAAATATTCATATGATGCGTCTGATTTACACGTGTTCGGAATCATGAACTGTATTTCAGAAATGTAATGAATATCTTCGTTGAATGGTTGGAAAATCGAGTCAGTTTCAATAAGAGCCTTAACGCATGTAAGGGTTTTGTTTGTGTAGTCCAGTCGCAGCTTAAACACCCTCACTGAGATAAAGCATGGAATAATGGAAAGAAAGCTATCGAATCAAATTACATCGTATCTCGGTTCAAAATTGTGAAAACTGACCTTGATAATTTATAATGCACTTTCAAATCGGAATAACATTCTACAAATAAAGTCTAATTATTCCATTTAATATGAAGCATTTAAATGGCGGATAAAAGGGTATAATTGCATACAATTACATAAAATTACTGTTTAATATTCCTTCAGAACCTACTCAGCGTAAAAATAGAACCCTAGAAGAAAAATGTATATTAATTATAGATAAGTAGGACGGAAAACAATGGTAATTGTCACAATAGTAACAGTGGTAGCAATTCATCTTAGATAAAAATGAAATAATTATGAAGCTTCTCATTCACTTTCATACTAACACTTATAATTTATTCACATTCACTATCTAACTATACATGCACGAAGTTTCAGTCTGTTGGTTCAATATCGATGTCCTTCACTGATGATTTAACTAATTAGAAAGTGTTAATAAGAACATTTTTTAATGTTTTTTTTTGACTCATTATTTTAGGCAAATGATAGGATGAAATGTTTATCGACTCGAGTCCAGTTAAAGCTGTAATAATCACAAAAAATGTACTGAAATAAACTAACGTTTTCAGTTTTCATTACCTATTAGCTGCTGGAATATTAAAAACCCGCCATTATTTATAATAGATTTCCTATAACTAAGTACTTATAATATGAAACTTTGTGTGGTATGAAAACATGCATCGTACTGTGGTAAATAACAGTAAAATCACGTGTCAACCATTAGTCCGTCAACTGTGGGTTTCAGTGGTCTATTTTTAATTTGTCATGTTTTAAAAATAGTGTTGATTTTATATCTTCCACTACAAATTTATATTTGATTACCTTCAACTAAAATCAACTTTATCTCCGAAATTGTTTTGACATTGTGCCTGTGTCATTGGTCTCATAATAACGTCAAACCTTCCTATTCGTACCCCTCGTTAATAATATTAACTGAAAATCATTCATTTCAAAAATTAATCAGTTCTATCCGGCGGTCTATCTCCACAAGTTCGGTTTATTTTCATATGATCGTTGCTTCTGTGGAGACAGAGGGGATCCATACTATAACGCAACAAACTGCCCTGTGACAAAAACCTTTCATTTCACCAAGTCCAACATTGGAAACCTATTGACCTGGTGTGAAAATATTGTTCAAAACAAAAGATTCCTGGCACTAATTATGAACATTATGAAGATTCGTGCCCACTACCAATTAAGACATTCATTGTGGACTATTTCAGAATATTTTTGTGCGTTAATTTTAATTTTTCCCTTCTATTTGTGATTCTTATTTACTTCGATAGAGTGTTGTTTAATCGTATAAAATGTATTACTACTACTACTAATTATAATAATAATAGCTGATACTACTGGGTGTCTTTCACTATTGTATTTCATATTCTTACATAATAGTTTTAATGATTTTATTGAAGAATATTTCTCTATAATGTTTCCCTCACGAAACTGGGAAGGATAACTTATTTATAAGATTTCAAAAATAGTTCTTTAATCATATTTAAATTTAATTTTAGTATATTTTTCTCTGTTTCGAGGCCTTTTGAAGAACATTCTTATATTTTTTTTTACTAACACATTTAATTTTTTAAAAAATTCATAGATAAAACGGCCATGATTTTCTAATTTATTTATACGCAATTAAAAGTACCAAATAACCGCAAAGGATATATTGTGTATCGAAGCTTGAAATTATTTACATAACAATTGTGTGTGACTTCAATACCAACTTCCTCGCTGCAGTCAAAAACTTCCGTTTTATCAGACAAGAGACTTTATGACCAAAGGAAGTACATCATAAAAGTAGACGGACATCTTTTCTGTGTGTTCTATTTCAAAAGAAACCTTTAATATCTTATTATTAACCCTTAAAAGCCCGATTTAAAAAAATGATTTAAATATGTTTTTTGACTTTCATTTCCTTAATAAAACATGGGAAAAATACTTAAAAAATTATTTATTATTAAGTATTATTATTTACTTTAATCTTAAGTATGGTTTATGGCTAAAAACAGTTTGTTACCAACTAACAACACTGGGCTTTATTTCAAAAACAATTTCCTTGATAAAATTCTATAATGTCTAGGACAGATGGATTTTAATAAATAATAATACGGATAAGGAATTTCCTTCAACATTGTTGAATAAAATATGGTATTCTCAAGCGTACAAACAAAGCAGAAAAAATGCAGCCTCAAGTGAAAAACATCAGTTTATTTTTGTTTTTTATCAGCACTGAAGCTGTCATATGTTGTAAATTGATGATTTAATAACATTTTTAATATGTATCCTATTGGCCACAACAGGCATTAGAGCTTCAGTCTTATTCTCAATATTTTAGAAGACAAAAGTGGGTATGTTGCTTAAAGGCAACACTGGGTGTTTAAGGGTTAATATATTACCAGAAGGATTTGGAATTTCTATGTATGCTCTCTAATTATTCCAAACAGTATTTTTTTTAAAAAAAGAGTCAATGATAATGTTTTCGACCGAAGTTGAAAAGCATTAAAAATCACACATATACTGTATCAAATTCATTTCTTTACACCGGTATGGAGAACAAGCTAAGAGTTCTCTAACAACATAAGTGTTAATAGACTTTTTTTCATTTCGCTTTAGTGATGGATACTTCAACTAAAAATACTGATCTTGAATAGATTTATCTTTAAGATAAGATAATCAACCTTAGATTTTACTGCGTGTTGTGCAATGAAAATGTCGAAAGGATTCGATTTTAGTCTTTTCCCATTATGATTTCATAGCGATCAATAGAAACTGTCTTAGTAGAACTTTCATTCATTTAGCCTACAGAAAGCTAAGAATCAGAAAGCCCAGAGGCAACATGTTGATAATATCTAGCCCAACTGGGAAAGTTTCCCCGCCCTGAGTTCGTTTCCCAGCAAGGACAACTACTTGACGATCCTTTGAATATCACGAACATGTTAACAACACATTGAAAGTATTTATGAGGAGGGAAATAGAATCTGAAAGATACAAGGCGTGATGGAGAAACTTCATCATCTGGAAGAGCACGAAAACAGTTTTTCTCTTTATCAGATTGAGAACCAATTAAACTTGTTTCAGAAACCTCAGCAGATTAAATAATTAAGTCGGTGAACAGCGATAGGCAAATATCGAGGAAAACTGCCTACATTAATGCTGTTTATGCTGAAGATGAGCTTTATCGGTCATGGGTTTTTAAACCATAGGTCGCTACCCTGAACTGAGCCTCGAAAATTTTGATCGCAGATGTTTCTGTCAGTTTCTTCAGTTCTAATGAGCAGAAATAATTAAGTACTTCACCTTCATTAGAACAGTCCGTTAAAAACTGCTCAGTAATGCATTAAACTACTTTTATTTATCATTAATTGATGCTATGATTACTTAATTTTATTTCCTCATGTTTATGTGCACTCGGGGTAGCAAAATACAAGGTGCTTACAAAAGAATACCCCAACTTTGAAAGGCGAAAATTACAAAACTAAAGAAGTTACAATATTTTTGGACAAATTAAATAGGAAATAACATTTTAAAGTTTATAATATTATAAATGTTCAAAGTGAGAAACACGAACGATATCCAGTCGATACTAGAACTCATCCCACACTTTTTTCAGCATGCTCGATATTACTGTTTGGATGGTTACAGTTATTCGCGTTTTCAGTTCGCCGGTGTGGCGCTTACTTGTTTTGTTCAGGACATAAAACCCTTCAAAGTTGAGGTATTCTTTTATAAACATCCCGTATTTTTTCAGTCAAAAGGAATCTAGAGCGAGAAAAGTTAATCCCTATTATAAGCATCAAATAAGTTTATTACTTACAGATTGGTTGCTTCAGAGCCTATGTTTCATGAAACTCCTATTCATAATTGGTTAGTTGGAAATTATTTTTTTTCAGAATTCAAACTTCCGACGTAAGTTCCATTTCGAAGAATTAAATGCTTGAGACCATCAAGATTTGAAAAATGGATGTCTTTTCGAAATTAAGGAAATATTGTTACCTGATATTTAATATTACTTTCTGAATTATAATTGCAGTATTACCTTTCTTGGAATATGAGCCAATCTTTTTAACACAAAAATCCATTGAAATATCTTATTACATACCTGAAATGTAGAGTTCCTTTTTCATGAAATGAATGCCGATTTATCCCCAATAAGAGCCTTCTGATGAACTCAACGGTCTTCTTTTAAAAGTTAAATAAAATTATCCTCCAACCATTCTTATTAGAGAATATCTGATCCACACACATTACCAGAGTGATACTTTTTTTTAAAATTCTGTAAAATCCCGGTGATCAATCCTGCATTTTAAGAATATTTCATAGACAACACATTCCATCTAAATATCATGCACTCTGAAAATAATTACAGCATTGAAAGTGTCATTACAGTTTAAGTAATGATTAAATGGAAAAGAAGTTTAATTTTCATTTGACTTGCTAAATTCGTGCTTTTCTCAAAATAAAAATTCTTTTTTTCATATTTCCTTTCTTAAACGAATGTATCTAATTGCCCTTGAGGTGCTACTGTAAAATATTCACTGTTTCCTAAACATTTTTCAAATAACAATTTCGAGATAGTAAAATGTGGGTTCCTATCTGTAAACATTTTCAGTGTTAACTTCTTTTTCCTGCTTTCGTGAATTTCCGTTAGTGTCATATAGGCGAGAATACATTTAAAAATATTCTTGAGTTCTACGAAATTTACTCGCATTTTAATGGTTTCTGAAAAATTCCTGTTCATTTTTAGTGGGAAAATAAACTAAACCAACTTCAAAAAGCGACCGAACAACGCCTAATGGCCTTCGTTATTTTCTTTTTACCCCTGCCCTTTCTCAATTTCAACGGACCGATTTTTATTTTTCTAGGGCAGTTCCCACCGATTTAAAATCCAGTTCAACCAAACCACTTTCTTCTCCCAGTTCATTTTTGGACATGAGTTTAAACTATCTGTCTCGCTTTATCTTTTGCATAAACATTAACAAGGAACCATAGAAATACACATTTATATTTATGCACGCATTTGTAATTACGCATTGAGAAAGTTCGGAAAAGTAATGCGTACCCTGCACGCAATGGTAGTAGAAAGATGTGCTGCGTGGTTTGGATAAAAAACGGTTCCTGAGTTTTGAAAAAAAAAAACCGAAGTTCACCAAATCAGTGAAAGACGTTTAAACAGCCTCGGGTAAAATTTCAAAGTCATCTGACCTCGTTTGATAGGTGGAACTGAATCTTTGTACTTTACCGATATTATCACCACCAGTGACACAGTTACGAAAAAAAGAAATTAGATTCCGAGATTCATTTTTAAATTTTAACAATCGCTGAAAGATGCTCAGCTAATTTAATTGACCAAACGGTCAATTAAATTAATTATACCAGAGTAATAAAGGGTCGTTAGAATAATTACTTATTTAATTATCGGTTATATTAAAACGAGTTTTCGATATCCGTTTCGATGCAGAAATAATCAAGATTTTAAGTTCTTACGCTGTGAATGGCTGTGTTGAAATGCACCTTCAACCGGCATTTATGAAATTTGTCGTGACTGGGCCTGCGAAGTCGTTTAGTTTCAACGTTTTTGTTTTATTTAGAGGCAAAACTACTTTTGTAGGTTGCGTATAAAAAAAGGGAGGCATCTTTTTCTCTAACGCATGTTTTAATTTAATTTACTACGGACTAGCAAGCAATCGTTCATTTTCTATAGATGAATCAAACCCGGAATGGCATGGTAGAATTTTGGTTTTGGTGTCGGGATTACAGATACCTGTGCTAGTAGTGCATTTAAATATGTTGCCTTGTTCAAATATTCTCATGCTTTTATGGCATGGAAATTTGAACAATAGGTTATTGAGGTACATTAGACTTGTGTACAGTTATTACCATATGACCATGCTTCTGATTGACGAGGTTTATTTTATTTATGCTTACTAAAATGATGGTCTATCTAACAATTCTCATTTATTGGCAAATTTGTGGGTACAATTCGGAATAACTTTCGGTTATCTAAATATATTTTTCCATTTTATGCAGTTTTAATTTTACCCAAGTAACGATTTCTAATACAAAGTGCATCTATACATTTTATATGGTAGATTCGAGAAGCTTTCTTTTCGCATTTTACTTAAAACTTTAATATCAAGAACAACATTACACAAATGAGGTTGATATCACTTTTATATATAAATCATGTAACAGCATTTGTAGTATATACGAAAGTTCGATGCAGATAATAATTGCAAAATTTGGCTATTCTTTGAGATGAAAATACAGCATAAATAGTGAAAGTGTCACCTTAACCAATGTCTCGTAACTTCTAATAAACGTTTATTTGATGTAATTAATATTTAACTCTTGCAAGATTTATTTTAAGGAAATGAATCAGAAAATAGAAAGTGACGGGAGTCTGTCTTTTCAAACAGCCGCAGATGTTAAAGGCGTAGGACTACTTTACTCGCGTGACTCTTTTGTTTCTCGTAAGTTTTTAAGTTAAGTAAGTTTTTTTTGTAACTTCTGTTGTTACCTTTATCCCTAAAATAAGACATTAGTTAGGTTTCTAACATATGTAGTTACCGAGATATAGAGGATCTCCCATACCAAGTTTTGTGGCGTTTTGGCGTGTGAATCAAATTCCTTCCTGAGACCCCAATGGGAGGAACGTAGGCCTACATTAAAATAATCTGTGGCAGATTTGCTATGTCAAGACCCACGCTTTTAGCTTGACCCTCGTACTAATTATTTCTTTGGCACTAGCTGATAAATATCATGGATATGCTTTGACATCATCAGATATAAAAGCTCGTAAAATTTTTCATTTGGTAAATGCCAGTGACGCAGTAGCGGCGGTGTATTGAAAAATATGTGATAAAATGATTTTGTAGATTTAAAATTTATTCTAATGTATTTCTATTTGTCTCGTGTACGAGAGATAAGACGCAGCGCTTTCAGATAAATATCGTCACAACGAAATTCCCATTTTCATTAATTTTATCGCCATAAATTAGGATTTCTGTCAGTTAAACTTATTCCACCTAGGTTTTTTTTAAAAAAATGCAATTTCAAAAATACGCTTTTATTAGTTTGCTAAAAGGAAGAACTTTTTTCTTGTCGAAAATCTAAAAGTCGAAACAAAAATCGTAAAAGCTCCAGGAATTAACAGAAAATCTGTAAGTAAAGTGGAATTTTAATCACATTCATAATATATTTTAATTTTAAATGCGTTTTTAGGAATTTTCTTTCTTATGGTTTTCATTGTAACTTAATTTCCGTATTGCATTCTTTTCAGCGTTTCGATCTTCAGATTTTTTTGATAAAAAAATTATTTTCTTCTACAACTATTTTTTATTTTTTTATTTTTAGTACACGAACAGAAACGTGGTTGTTGAATTTTTTTATTATTTAATTAATAAAATTTTCTAATTTTTGGTCTTTGATGTAGTTGATGATTCATAATAATAACTATAATGGATTCTCGTAATAATTTTTTTCTGAAATTCATTACCGTATAGCACTCTCACATATGGAATGAAAATTAATCGATTATTAGATAGCGAAGATTAAAATATTGTATTGCCATTTGGGATGTACAACTGTATAACATTTCAGAATTCTATCGCATCAGGGAGTGAGTGAAAATTCGATTACGAAATTCCATCTCTAAAAACATTGAAGTTGTTATAGGAAATATAAAAGAAGTGGGATATTCTTCTATCTTCTTGCATACTTACACGGTATAGCGCGTTTTCTGTTTAGCATATCTAATGGTGTAAAAAAGCGAGTATGCATTTTTCAAATTTACAATTTCCTATTGATGGAATTTGTTACAGATTTATACTTTTTATGTTGTGGCTACATACGAAATTTCATTCATTCAACTCTTAAAATTTTGAGTTATTGTGTACACATACACAAAAGTAGTCTATCCACTGAGTGAATTTTTTCTAAAATTTGGTACGGGTTTACAATTTTAATGTAAAGATCACATGATTTGATTTCTCTATCATTTTGCCTTTTTAATTTATTGTGTTTTCATACAAACGGACAGGCAGTCAGTTGACGGATTTTGTCCAAAATTTGAAACATAGCTACAATTTTGGTGTAAAGACCACGTATCAAATCTCCTCTTTAGCTCGTTGCTTTTTGGAGTTATAATGTTCACTTACACACAGACCTGCGTAATGGTTAAGCTCTGACAAAAATTGTTTTGCCATTGGAAACATAATCGCATAAAATTTCGGAACTCTTGCACACCAGGAAGTGAGAGTAAATTCGATAACAAAAATCTCTCTTTAAACTCATAAAAAAAGTTAAGTAAATAAAAAGCGCCAAAAATAACTTCTCCGTAACTCTCATGTTAAATAAGGCACGTGGGTGGCTATAGCTTAATAATATAAAACATATAAACCAAAATTGATATTGGATGCAAATGAAAAATTAACTGGCACGTTGTAGTGGAACAAAGTAGTTTTTACTAATCATAAATTATCATTATCTTGATAGCTTCATACAATGCCAAATTATATATGTTCAAATCTGAAAGACAAACATTGGATTCTAGTTTAGTGTTCAACAACATTAAATCCTCATTTTCTCAAGCATGACCAAAGCAGATACGCATTACATTTATAAGCTATGATTCAACAATATTGAGAGGATAAAAGTCCTTTTTAGTTTTTGTTTCCCACACAGATCTTCCATATAGTGGGGTAATTCTTTAATACAGACTACATAACACCACCTCTACGGGATTTCCTCCTGCATTTACTGTTCTCACTTGTGAATCTTTCAAGAGCGATGTCATAATAAGATATCTGAAGGTCAATGACAATATCCAGTATAAAACACTTATCTGACTTCACTTCTTTGACTGATTTCTGAGCTTCTAAGAACAAAACTATATTAACCTTTCCTTTTCCGACTACAATTCTCTCAAATTCAACAAGGCATCGCCCACGAGTAACACGGCAATCTGACATTCAGCCCCGTATAAATCCTCTGACTCTACTGATATTTTATCCGAAAGTAAACCGGATAGGAACGAACAATAAGAGCTGCATGAATCGAAAAGCACCGTAGATCTGATTACTGCCACCCGACGGAACCTAAATCTGTGTTTGCCCTAATTACGGAAGCGCGGGGTTTTAGTGGTAAATGCTGAAAAGAACAAACTTCGTCCCAAGTCATTGTCCAACAGCAGATGCCAGCGATATTATTGAAAAGAGTACCTGGCAGCAGTAAATCTCTCACCCCTAATGTCGTGCAATGTCATTCCCAGAAGCGAGAGTAGGTTTTTTCCTTTCTGGTTTAAAGGTCACTGCGTGCCATTGTGTTGGATCGCAGCTACTAATGGAAGCCAAGTGGCGTTTTACGAGAGATTATAGACTTGGTCGTCTGCACGAAAACTGAATTGTATGCGAATGAGTTGTTTGTCGGGATCCGCTCAGGTGCCGGTCTCGGTAGTATACCCCGTTTTTATCGGATAACTGTGAAATGTGACTGGGTTCGAATCGTTTCGGGTGAAGTTACTTTGAAAGCAGATCCTACTTGTTTACATATACGAATAATTTTTACGTTAACAGATTATTAGTCTGTAGACATTTGCCTTAGTCTCATTCTAAAGCGGAGTTTCGTACACAGTGCATCGTTATCCCAAATAGCGGCGCATAGAAAAATATTGCGGTCATTAAAAATCCCATAGAGCATTTTTCAGATTTTTCAGTATTTATAAGCAAAATAAGCTAAGAAAATCATCTTGATTTAAATTAGACTAATAACTACTTTTAACTCGATTTCCTTTTATTTATTAACTAGCCACCTTCGGCGACCAGCTTGTTTATCAGGAATATGATTTCATATGAATCTTGCATCATTTTATAGCTCCTTTAACAACGTAATTTTAAACTTCAGACTGTGGTAGATATTTAACCCATGTTCTTTTAGTGGCCTTGTACCTATTCCGTCCTTTATGCAGTCAAATAACTGAAAATGCCATGTAATACCTAACTGCACTTTGTCGAAGACATCTTCACTTTCTTATTCCTCTTCCAAAATATGCAATCGATTTCAACATTAAAATGGCGTAGCACATTTTATGGCCAGCAGCATGTTATCTGAATTTTTAAAAAAAACTGAGAAAAGAATGAAAACATAGCAACCATAATCATTCAGCTAACTGGATATAGACGTAATATCTTAGAGAGCTTGGTTTACAGATTCCATAAAAATTTTGATGAAATAAAATATGAAAGCAAAATGTTTTAAGATATTACCTCAACTTTCAACAATGAAAGAGAACACGCAATTAAATATTTGTTTGAACAATGAAAATAGTTTGAATCGCATTGCAACAATGAAAAGTATTATTGTAAATTATTCCAAAAATATTTTTTTTAAATTTATTAAAATTAGAGAAAAAAGTGTACGGAAACTTAATCGATATTATTGAAAAGATAATTTTTTGCACTTTCAGATAGTGTAAAAATGATTTTTGTGCTGTAATATGTTCGTAAGTTATTAAGGAAATACGTCGAAATTTCTCTCAATTTTTTAATTAATTAAAATTTCAAATAAAGGGCTCCGAGGTTCACATTCCCACCCTCCAAAGTATGTTTGTGCCAAATTTCGTAGCTCTGGTCCAGCGGTCTACCCTGTAGAGCGCCAACACACAGACACACACACATTCTCCTCTATTATTAGTAGAGATTAATTGACATTTCATTTTTTTTTAAATTTATATTTTCAACTTTGGGATCGTATCAAAAGTTTTCTGTGAGAAATCAGTCTCTCAGTTTTTTTCTATTCTTAAAGGGGATGTGATCGGATGAAGAGACAGTTCTTGTATACCGAAATTCAGTTCGATTCGGATAGGAAGCCAAAACAATGAATGAAATTCATTGCTTTTGGGATTTATAAAATCATTTATGAACTCATTTTGGGGCACGATGGCCCGATGGTAAGATTTCGGCTTCAGGACCTGAGGGTTTCACTCTCAGAAACCAATTTTACCAAAGATTCGCTGTGTGGGCTTGATGTACACTAAAGCTGAGGCTGAACGTCCTCTCGCTAATATGATGCAAATTTGGTGGGGAATCGTCGTCTCAGTCGTCCTCTTTGTTATCTGACCATCGGTCAAAACTACGAGGTACATCTCTAAATAGTCCTCGTATTCTTTCAAAGCATATATGTAATGATTAAACTTTTTAATCTTTTTGAAATTAAATCCTTTTTAACCCCTTGACATACGATTTTATTTAATCTCCTAATTAGATGCCACCACCCAATTGGGATTTTTTTTATTATTTCAATCTGTTTAAGATGGTAAAGGATACTTTAGACATTTAAGCGTGTCCAGGTGATTTTTGTATTTAAAATTAATTGTTACATTGACTTAAATACGGATTTCAATAGCAAAACTTCTGTAATTCGATGTGCGTGTCAGAGTCGTTATTGTATGTTAAGGGGTTAATGCCACCTAATTTATAAGTATAAACGAATTCTTCTACTTCAGTCTTAAAGTACCGCACGTCTACTTTAACTTCCAGAGTCACGAGATTCTTCGGGGATTCCCCTTTTTTGCCACTATTTAAGCTCTCTGCGTATTTTTTACACTATCTTGCCTTATATGCCTTTCACCTAGCAAGACGCGCCGCTTTTGCGTGTACACTCTTCAATCCTGGTCATTGATGTTAAGTTAATTATGATTACATTATCTAGTGGATGTTATTTGCATCGCCACCTTTAAGTCAGATGAATAAGTAGAATTGGGATCAACTATTGCCTATTTCATTTCAAGATACTTGTTTACACCTCACCTTAAGGATGATGCTATAGTTAGAATGAAGATATAGTTAGTATACTTGGAACTATAAACAACTTTTCAGATGACGGATTGCTGACAAAAATGGAGATTTCTATCCATGGGATATAATGCAAAATGGCGTTCATTTGTATCTTTAAAAAATTTATGTAATTGATTTTTGAAGATTTTGCTAGATTAGTAGACAGAGAATGTTTTCAATGCTCTGAAATTTCTTTGTGCTCATTTTTAATCGTTATAATAATAATCTTTCGAATTTTTTTATAGACTAAAACAATATGACAGTTATACTGATTCACTTTGGGAAAACTCATATAACAATGGACAATCTGTTTTCAATGTTTGTAAAAAGTGAATCTGATTAAAATTTTTCTTTCTTCGATAATTAACCTCATTTGATTGTGAACTGATTTAATGGTTTCGTTTGTTTCCTTTTTTTTACTAAATAAATTAGAAAAGGCCTTAATTTGAAACTTTTTAAAGATTTTTCTTTTTGTAAAAACTATTTCTTTTACTATAGAATAGCATAAATTGTATTTTACATTCTTGCTGATGGACAGCGACGTGCCATTTCTATCCTTTTATTATAGATTAGTA
>BGPR01000509.1:226464-267440 GCA_013235015.1 Araneus ventricosus | reverse complement strand
ATTTTTAAGCAGATACTTAGCGGCATATTGCAATTAATCACAACTAGATTGAGAATAAGAGCGAAATCTTTTAACAGCGGTAACATTTCTATTGTGCCAACTCCTTTCCTTTAGCGGGAAAAAAGGAATACAAACAAATTGTAAATGGTATTTATTTTATTCTCGTTATTCGTAGGAATTCCTTGAAATTGTTGAGGCATCTAACGAAATTAGATTATAAACTGGATGTAGGTATGCAATACTACTTTATTTGAGATAAAACAGTTTTGCCAAAACACTAAAACAGGGAAAAATCTAATTCTACGCGTTCCAAAATTAATTAGTTCATAATAAGTAGTCTGTTGTAAAATTTTTGTAATTTGTTCAATTTTGAGCGTCAAACTACACAAACTTAGAAACAGATTGTAATGATGAACGCAAAATTCAGAAAATCGTAGTTACTTCTCGGTTCCATAATTATTCCCAGTTATCAGTACAACTTATAACGGGTTATTTTCTTATTGTCAACACATCAGGAGAAGAAATTAAAATTATTTGCATCTTTTTTCAAAATTTATTTTAGACTAGTAACTGTTACTATCGTTCTGGGTCTGTAAAAATAAAGGTTCGATATTTTAATTTGTCTGTTGACGCTTTAAAGTAACAATGCAACTGAACATCGAATTTATTTACTGGAATACTTCGAGTAATGACTAAGAGCATCTCGGATAGATTATTTCCGAAATTAGGTTTAGATTTTCAGTTGATAAAATTTTAAGAAAAGCTTCGACAATTTTTCAAGGATTCTTTATCAACGTTGAAAATATTATTCTCCGGAAGCAATTCATACGCCACCTTAAAATTCAGCTACGGGTAGCATGGCTTTTCCTCAATCAAATATATGAAATTCAGTTATTTAACCACAACGACAACGTGGGTGCGAACACCAACAACTTGAAGTAATCCTTAATCAATTCGATGACCTTGAAGTAATCTAGAGGTCGTGAGTCTATTAATTACCTACTGAGAATACTTTTATATCTGTTGAACGTAGCAGAATATTTAAGAAGGCGATTTGCTTCTACTTCTAAGTACTTCCGCTTGCAGAGTTTTCATTCACAGAAACACAGTTTACACTAACGAAGTATTTAATACTACTGTTAGAACAGAATTCCTCAGAAGTCCCATGTAAAAGGAGCAAGGCCACTAAGTGTCATTGCACTTTGCGGCCTTGCGTTAATTTAAATAAAACAATATTTACTCCATACTGAAGCGGAATTTCAGTAAATTTGTTAATACTGATCTCTTGATACGGTTTTGCTATCTTAAGCAATTTGTTATTGTCATAGAAATCTCAATATACATATTTCCACTGGGAATGTGGATAAGAGTATAGGAAGGACGTAAATATTATTTCATGTAAAAAAGTAAGGCCATACTTAGAAATTTGTTTAAAATGTTTCCTAATTCTTCACTTAATAAATTTATTTCGCTTCATTTTCCGTTTTGCTGCTTATTTTTGAAGTATTACTTAGTTTAAATTCAAAATGCCACAGTTAAGAAAAATATTTCAACATATTTTATTGGTTTAAGTATTGATGCACAAAATATTTTATATTATGGTTCGAATTTGTAGAAAGTGTGAATTTTTTAAAAACATATTCATGTCTAATATTGAATTTATAAGATAAACTTGACTTGCTCATAGTATAATAGCAAAATTAGAAACAGTGAGGATAAGGATTAACAGAACATAAGAATTTAAGGAATGCTTATAGTTTATGCGACTCTTTCAGTTGCTTGATTGTATTTCGCATTTATTGGAACATACGATAACTAAATACACAATTAAAGCGATGTAACAATTAATGAATACAAAAGGAAAGTGTATTTATTTGTCTTACATTCTATTTAAACTCTTCGTTTAAGACTGAATTTTCTATATATTCATTACAGAATTTTTAATTAAAATAAAAAGCACTTGTAAAACGATATAAATCAAGAATTAATTGATTACCATAGAAAGCCTCTCGGCATTTTTCTTTTTATTACTTTGAGTCAAGTAAGACATTGTTATCCAAACTATAGTTTGCGTTTGCCATAATAATCATCGTTTGATTCTTAAATTCAAATGTAAATATAATAAAATTATTTATAACTTTTTAAAATATCTTATTTATAATAGTTTATAAATGAAATTTCTCAGAACTCTATAGAGGAAAAAGAAATGTTTTGAAAGAAATAACATCAACACAAATATTTTACAAATAGAATAAGTAAAATTTTAAAAAATAACAATAAAAGAGGACAAAAGCAAAGAGAACAAACTAGCTTATGTTTAATAGTTTGTGAAACGTTGATTTTAGGAATATATACGATGTAAATATCTTTTAACATTATAAGGTATTCTGAAATGTAAATGTCCGCGTATCTTTTGCATTTTACATTTCAATATAAGTTTAATTTCAGAATACATTTGTTCAAAAGCTCCGTAAAAAGTTAAGATTAATATGTTCTTAGATTCAATTACACTTTTAAAGTCGTATACGATTTTAAAAAAAGAAATTGAGAATTATGAAATTTTCATAATTTCGTAATTCATCTTAATATTACTAATCCGTTTTATAGTATCGAGATATTCTGAAGGTTGATAAACATCCAATATAAAATATCGTGCTCACTTTTGGTCTCAACAAGCAATCCGATGACAATATTTTGTGTCAGAAAGTGATAATATATCTTTAGAAATCATATTTCGATTCACTTGAATATAGTAAATAACATCAACACAAATATTTTACAAATAGAATAAGTAAAATTAAAAAAAATAATAATAATAAAAGAGGAGAAAAGCAAAGAGAACAAATAAGCTTATGTTTAATAGTTTGTGAAACGTTGATTTTAGGAATATATACGATGTAAATATCTTTTAACATCGTATTCTGAAATGTAAATGTTCGCGTATCTTTTGCATTTTATATTTCAATATAAGTTTAATCTCAGAATACATTTGTTCAAAAGCTCCGTAAAAAGTTAAGATTAATATGTTCTTAGATTCAATTACACTTTAAAAGTCGTATACGATTTTAAAAAAAGAAATTGAGAATTATGAAATTTTCATAATTTCGTAATTCATCTTAATATTACTAATCCGTTTTATAGTATCGAGATATTCTGAAGGTTGATAAACATCCAATATAAAATATCGTGCTCACTTTTGGTCTCAACAAGCAATCCGATGACAATATTTTTTGTCAGAAAGTGATAATATATCTTTAGAAATCATATTTCGATTAATTTGAATCTAGTGCATGTTTACAAAAGAGAAAGCATTTCTCATTGGTTGACATATTAAGTTTAATATTCAAATGATAAGCGTATTGGGTTAGTAGACGTATCGAGTTTTGTTCGATTGAAAAGGAAACAAAATGAAATATCCGTGACTGTGGGGCATAAAGTGAAGTTTTTATCAGCAGAAACGTCTATCACAGCAACAGCGTGCTTTTAACCAGAAAAAAAAATGTTTGAAGTAGGTCGAAAATAGTTTGACAGATTCAATTTAGAAAAGGAATTTCGCTCAGTAGGAGGAATAGGAGTTAAATAACAAGTGGAGAGAAAATTAGAGGATCCTTTTGCAGATTACATTTCTGAGCGGTTGTGATCCTGAATACATTTGATTCTGGAATTTTTCGCCAGTGGTCTTCCAATAAATCCGATATCCTCCGGCAGAGCTTTACTCTATACAGAGTATCGAAAACATTTTCCTGTACATGTGACAGATACCTGCATAAAAAGGAAGATATCGTTTTACCGAAAATTAGAGGTATCGTTGTAATAACATGTCTCTTTCAGCTTTGGGGAAAATAAGTTTGAAGTAGTTTGGAGATTTGAAATATTAATCACCCGTCATTTTTTTATGCCGAAAGAGATTAAGATGATTTTATCTAGTTTTTGATGCATTTGTTGCAAAATGGTTGGAGGGATCGATTTTTATTCAATTTTTCTTCCGTAGATTTTTTACTATCTAGTGAACATGTTTGCTGTAAAATTTTTAAATTATAGATAAGTTGTGAAAATGGACCTTGCTAGAAATGACGTTGACATTGCTGACAGTGAAAATTTACTTCTGAAAAATACTGATGGTTCATTAAAATTAATTTTTAAATAGCGTTACTTTGGTTGAATATCCTGTTAGTCGATTAAAAGTTAACAGTTATAGTTAAATGACTTTTAAGTTACTGAATAAGTTTCTACAACTTAGAAAAATATGTTTACATCACGTTAGTTTCTGTATTGGGCATGTTGAACGTTAAATATTACTTAGAGGGTCAAACGTCCTCCCGTGTGGTGCGAAAGTTTGGAGAGGGGGTCGCCAGCTCAGGTTTCTTCCTCGTCATCTGATCGCGGTTCAAAATTACGAGGTCCGTCCCGAAAATAGCTCGTATTGCTTCAAAATGGGACGTTAAAATAATTAAACTAATTCAAGCAAACAAGTTAATTTTTTGAATGATAAATAGTTACTTTATTTATCTAGTAAAATTTTAGTGTTAATTTCTTCATCAAAAACATAGAAGTTGCTTGCCTTTTGGAAAAAAATTGAATTCGAGTGCAAGATGAATCTTGATATTTAGAGGTCTGCAACATTTTTAATGATAAAAGAATAATTGTGCAAATATTTTGCATTTAATGGAGAATTTTAAAAGCATAGTTAATTCATCTACGAATTTATTTATAATACTTGAGTTGGAAAAGAAAATTTAAGCACACATCAGAGACAGATTGATGATTCCATTGATGTAAAATGAATGTGTAAATCCTTATTTTCTGTCAGCGTATTTAATTTCTCCCTGGAATATAAGCATTTCTGATACGCAATGGAAATGTCTTTCATGTCTTAGACATTCCTCTAATATTTTTAGAGAACATCAATTTTCTTCAGTTGAAACAAAATGAGAACCTTCTTCTATTTATATATTAATTACATTCTTATCGATTAAATTTTTTTTTTTAAAGTTTGCAAAACTTTCGGCTTAACCTGAGTTGAATGAATCTAATACCGAGGAAATTTTTGCAATAACGTTTCAATAATTGTTTGAATCTGATATTAATACAGGAACTTATTATTTAATTCGCTATTTTCCTACTTAAGATTAGATCATTATTCGCTTAATATTTACTGAAAACAAAATTGACCAATTCTTTTTTGATAATCCTATTCTCTAGATACGGCAATTTTCAAAATAAAAGAATTCCGAAACAAAATAATCTCGTAATTGCCGCAATCCAATTAAATGTCACTGACCTTAACAGCTTACATAATCTAAAAACAAAATATATCGCATAAAACGGCATATTGAATCGAGGAACCAAAATAAAACAGAATTTTTCCTCGTTTCACTCAAATTCCAAACGTTTTCCTTTTCTTTATTTTGCTGACGCGAGAAATAAACGCGTTTCTGTATATAGCGCCAAAGACACATTTGTGTCAAGTATTCGGCATTTAGAATGCAAAACATTTTCATTTATGCAATAGACAGAACGAAGCATACCCCTGCATTAAATCCAAGTCGGCAGATTCGCTTCCTTATTCTAAATGTCAAGATCTCTCCCTGATAATCTCAATTCTCATTAGATACTGTGTAGCGGTGGATTCCTGTCTTCGAGTTGATGCGTTCTGTCAGCGAAATGCGAATTTGAGTGATCGTGTTTCTCACGGAGTTCTTTGTTTCCTTATTAAGGGATTAGTTCAACGAAAAAAACAAGGAGGATGATCTTGGCAGAGAGCAAACAACAAATTTTTGTGGTAAACAATACATTAGCGTATGAGAGATATACAAGAATGAGTTCCCGGAGGATGTTTTTGTAACTTCTGTTGAATGTGAATAAGTTTTATGCCATTTGTAAAGTCATAGATAAAAAATAAAAGCAATTTTCAATGGATTCTCATTTTAATATTAATATAGTGCCATCCTGGGGCATAAATCCTGGAACACAGGATTCAATGGAACAAGAAACTCATGGTGTGCTTCAGTTCCAACCTGAAAACTGATTGCTGAAACTGTCCCATTTGTATGCTAATTTTCTAGTAAAATAAGTAAAGGATATGAAAATAAGACAAATATAAATATGAAAACTGCTTTTTCTGAATAATAAATCTGAAGACGGGATTCAATTCAAATGAGAGATTTTTGGAAGATTATGCTCTCCCGCATAAAAATATACAACAATTTTTTTCCTTTTATCGAAGTAAAACTTTTATTATAAGTTTTATTCCGATCCGTGAGCGAAGTTCTAAAAGTTACCCCTTATCCTGAAGAAGATATGATAACAACATCTGAACCTGCCCAGAATTTAGGGCTTACTTAGGCCGTACCGACCTTTGTTTTGATACCACAACTTCATAAAAGATTCCACTTCATAAAATCATATTAAGAATTAAATTATGTAAAAAATTAGAGGTTCAATGCATCTAGTTTCTTACAAGAAACTTGAGTGATCGTGTTTATCACAGAGTTCTTTGTTTCCTTATTAAGGAATTAGTTCAACGAATCCGATTAAATATCCGATTCAACGTATCCGAATTTGGATATGTTCCGTATTCCAAATATTAAAACGATTTCACTATGTTTTGAGACTAATTTTTAAAATTTATGAACTTGTCGTCTTGATCGAAAATTTGATTTTGATCTAAAATTTTGTAACCACAAATATTTCAGAAATTACGAAATATCAGATGAAAAATATTTCTTTGAGATAAGTCGAAAATATATAAATGAATATCATTTTTATCAATTTTCTACATATATCCAAATAATATGAGCTCCATTGACTATTTCAATGCAAAAAGAATTTTAAAAGAATTATCTATAATTATTTCTAAGTTCAAAAAATTTTTAATAGACGGCATGCTTTTTTAAAATGCCGAAATATTTACTTTGAATGAAATTCCAAAAAAGAAAAATGTCCAAATATTTTTGGGAATAATTTTTATCACTGCATTCAGTTTGGACGAATAAATGGGAAAGTTTCAATACATAGAAAATTTCAATTTCTATTTGAGGATATTGAACATTTGAAAAGAATTAATTCTACGTATAATTATCAATATTTTTTTACTAAGTTTAAAGAGAATTTTATTGTGGTTGTTTTTCCTCCCTTCCTTTGCTTCAGCTTTCGTGAAAAGGTCATAGAAATATTTAACAAAGTTTTTTGTTTCTAATTAATTTTTCTGTAAAAAACGGTTTGTTGAAGATAGGCATATTTTCAATTGTGTGTTTTCCTGCAAAATGTTTTTGAATTAAACGAATGCAAAGCTCATTAATATGTATTACCCGGAAAATATTTTTAACAGCAGATATTTTTAAGTCTGCCCATTAAACATCTCTATTGCTAGTTCTTTTCCACTTTTTATTCCGAGGACACAAGCAAACAAAAGTGATTTTGCAAGTCGCTTTGTTTTCTTTCTATGCGGGTTTCAAAGTCACGAAATGAGAAATAACTTTTGATTTACAGTGAAGAATAAAACGCTACGTCTTATGCATAAACGAGGCAGAAAAGCATCTTGGCGGTTAATGGTTGTTTTTTTGGAGCAGCATCCGAAAATAAATGCGGAAAGTAGCGACTTTTGTCGTGTTTTTCAATGTATTCCAACACAATTTCAATTATTTTCGTTTCGAGAGTTCTTCAGACGCATGTGAGATTTGTTCTGAAACATTTGTTCTCTAGTTTCATCTTCAGTCCGAAGAACGAATATTCAGTATGGATAAATGTAGCCTAATTTATCTCCTAGTCAGAGTTTCAACACGGAGGTAAAACTGGTTGCTTTTCTACAGTTTAGCTTCAATAATTGTACACCGGGATATTAAACATATATTTCTGAAACATCTTTCCTTAAAGATGCACGAACTGACCCTTAAGATATGTTTCTATATTTCCGTTCGGTAGTTATTTGAACTTTCTCGAAAAAATAGAACGTTCTTCGATAATTACTGATGAACTATTGATACCTTTGCAACAGATTTTTTAAGAAACCAAGCAATTTAAAGAAATTAGTGAATGTAATAAAGTTTTTTCATATTTAGAAAAGCCTTAAAATTTTACAAGTTTAAATTTATCTTGTTTTAAATTATGAGTTTTTGAGCTAATATATTAAATTACAAAACTTAAGATCTACGAATAAAGTTTTTTGCTTTATAATCACATTTTAAAATTAATTTTTTCGCCTTAAATCATTGATTAATCCTGATTTGGCGATGTTCCTTCAAACTTGTATTTTCATTAAAACGCATTTATTAGAATGAATTTTGTTGCTTTCAATCATAAACACAAATTTTGGATTCAATTTACGAAATGGAACTAACATGAGAAATTTCTTTCTAGAATGTTTCGAACCTTTCTTATGCAAGAATATATAAAGTTAAAAAAAGGGCATGATGTAAGTGATTTGGGGCACAGTTTATACCATGATAAATTATAGCATTGTTGAAAATCGAGAAAAAATGTTTAATTCTAAGTTCTTTCGCAACGTAAGTAAGGAAATCTGAGTTTTTGACGAAATGGTGTTGGATGATTGGTATTGATGAATTTATTGAGCCTCTAAGTTGAGGAAATATATATCCATAAAGAACTCGTATATCTTTAATATTACTGCCCGAATTTCTCATCTAAGTTGTTTGCAATCCCATTGCAACTTTTCCTTTATCATTCCAATCTTTGATAATAAATATTTAAATTCTACTCAATAAACCACAAATGATCTAAATCGAACCCAAAAAGAATTGATAAACAATTTTCAAACACCCAAAGGGTTTTAATGCACCTTCTCGTTTTGCACACTGACAGCTGCATAACAAGTGATCTAAATAAGACTGAAAAATTGTCTCTCCGAAAAGTAATAAAACACACCAGTAGAACGCTCGTTCGTGAAGTCTCAATTATCATATTTCGTAAAGCATGAAGCATATTGATCCGAAACAGAAATGGAACAGATTTGATCAACCATTAAATCGCTTGGTGTCTTTTTGCTAGGAAACAAAACAACGTAAGCGAAGGAAATTATTACAGAACTAAGATGACAAAAGACCGAGAATTAATGTTAGGTAGAATTCATCATTTCCCTTTGGTGTAGGAATGGTATTGCATTCCGAATAATGGCAAATTATTTTTATAGAAATGAATTTTCTCATCAGATTTCTTCGCGTCTTTTAATGCTTTTGAAATAATTCGCTTTCATCTTAATTTTCTTTTCTTTTTTGGGAAATCAACACTCTTTTACTTTTGTCCTGGATCTTTCTATGACCTTCTAATAACACGGACAAGGATATTTTTGTAAGGAAAAATTGTAACTTTATGCTATAATGCCATAGAAACGTAAAACTTTAATGATACTGTTTTCTGTAACATTTCAGTGTCTACACACTTTATATGTTTAGGGATATTTTTTGTTTGTTTTAGATCAAGAGAAACCTAGGAAACCAGATGCAATGATACTGTTTTATGTAACATTTCAGTGTCTACACACTTTATATGTTTAGGGATATTTTTTGTTTGTTTTAGATAAAGAGAAACCTAGGAAACCATCTAATCTGTTCGTCAATTTAATCAAATAATTGAAGCTCTTAGAGTTAAATATGAATTATTTTTTAATCTACAAGGAAGTTCAGAGTTACATCGCAGAACACACTAAGAGACAATAGAACATTGCACATTTTGCACAAATTAGCTTTATACATTCCTTTTCCTTCTCCAACAATTCAGAATTTAATTTGAAATAGAGTATCGTCAGTAGAACAAAACCTAGCTAAATTGTTTAAGAAAATATTGTACAATGTTCTACAAAATATTCTTCTAATGAAAATTATCGCGTGTATGCATTATACTTTTGCACTAAATTTACCAAGAATAAGAGAATACTTTAAAAGTGTTCAAAAAATTAAAATTCCATTCGTTACATAGCCATGAAAATGCAATAGAGAATTAAATATTAAAAATATTTCATGTTTAAGATTATCTGAAACAACACTCCGATCAAAACTCAAACAAACTCAACTCTATCAGCCAACAGATTAGAACTAGTAGACGGTCAGCTTAAGTTTATATGTTCTTTATTCCGGTTTTATTAAAGAGATATTATGAAAATAAGCAGAAAATTACTTATATTAGAATATTTTTAACGGAAATTTAGTTCGATGCAAACAAGAAAATATTCATAAATAAAAAAAACCTAATGTAAATATTCATAAATCAAAAATCGCAATTCTATAGAATTTAAATTCTCTTGCTCTCTTATTATTGTTTATGATTTTCAGTGTCTTTATAAATTATCTTTTAAAAGAAGACAGCGTTTCAGATGTTTGCTTAAGGTCATTTTTCATTTCCTGTCGTTATTCATTTTATCAGATTTTTCAGTTTTAGAAAAACACACAGAATTAAAAACAAATATTTCTACCTTCTTTTTACCTAAAATCAGCAATTTCACAGATTTTATACCGCGATAATTCATATCTGAGAGTATAGTTACACTTCGAAATTTTAGAAATTTAATGCAAATTCGGGTGCATATTATTTTTTAAATCTCATTCTTGACACGTATACTTAATATTTTAAATGAAATATGAAAAAAACAAAGAATGGGTTTTTGCAATAATGCTCCAAGCATTTTTTTAAATTTCGCAACTATGTGTCATACAATTAACCTTTACCTGTCAGAATCATTTGCAGCCTGCCTACTAAATGACCATTATCATTCTCTTCATGGCAAGATGACATTTTTTCTTTCTACATTTTTGAAAAATTATCACTGGGCAAAAGCAAAAAATTCTCTTCCTCATGAAGATTCTGTCTTTGACACCATTTCCTTGGTGACAGGACAAGGACCAAGAGCCTTGCGTGCAGGAACTGTCCGTGCGTTAAGATAATAAAAACACAAAACATTGGTTTTGATGGATTCGAAAGTGTTCGACAAACATGGTTTTCGAGTGATGGGTCTCGCGTGCGTCGGAATCCGTGAAATTGATTGTTCGGCAGCTGAGTTCTGCGGTTTTGACAGTCATATTTCATGCACAGTTACGGCACTTTCTAGCATCGTAGTTTGTGCATTAGTGCTTGCTTGTGGAGTCTGTTCTATAAGTTTCATCGAAATTTAAACTGGTTCTACTCCGCATGCTTATCTCAAAGTCTTTAAGAAGTTTGCTTTTCAGTACTTTAATATAAATTTTATATCTGGTGAGGGTCCGAAAAATTTAGGGTATTGCATAAATTGAATACAGAACCATTTTTAAATACATCTTCTACTATTTAAATTTAACTGCTAAGATAGTAACTAAAAAGATAGGTTTGATTTGTAAAATTATTATCTTACTTTGAAGCTACATGGCAGATCTTTTGGGACTGATCTCGTAAACGTGAACTGTGGTGAGATTGGCGAGGATGTCGCCTTAGCTGACACTACAAACATTCACGCCATAGAAGAAATTTACCTCTTGATAGCTTTGAGAGGCGATAGACAATGTTTCTAACGAAGCAGAGGATTACGTTATAAAAAAGGCTTGATTAAATATTAATTACTTTGTAAAAATTGGCATGCGCTTAGATTGCTTGCCTTCTATTTCAATGATAATCTAAGATGTCTTTGATCATATATTATTACCATTTTAAATAATTTGGTTGAAAATCTTAATCTAAGCAGAAGTATTTCAGTCCGCGTAATTTATTTCAAAATGAAAAATAATTTATTTTCTAAGAGAATGCAAGAAAATAAAAATTGAAATTATACTTAAAATTTAATTTTATATCTTGGAACAGTTAAAGACAACAGAGATTTTGACTTATTTATTAATAATTATAATTAATATTTTTTTATTTTATTACAATTATTTATTTTTTATTAATTTCATAAGCAATTATTTATTTTTTATTAATTTCATAAGCAATTATTTATTTTTTGTTTAATTTAATTTCGTTTTTGAATATTCTGTTGGAAAAATAGATTATTTCTCTAGAATACTTGTATGATGGCTTTAAATAAAATATTTTTATAACTTCATTTAATGGATTACATAAAAATTAATGGAAAATGAAGTATTTATAAATTTTCTAGCGGAATTTTTATTTTTAGTTAAAAAGATGTTCATGCTGATGCTATTCAAAAGAAAAACGAATTTAGCCAGAAAAATTATGTTTTTTTAATCTTAAGATGAATAATTTATCAAACCACATACTTTAAATATAAAAAAGGAATTTGTTGTTTCGATTATACTAGATTCTTACATTATTTTTCTTCGTTTATCAGCAGGGTTTACTCAATATATTTAATATCTAATGAAAATAAAATTATTCTTAATCTGAAATAGCTTTACTGTGAATTCCTTGGAAGATTTCAAATGAAATTTTTTAATTCAAAGCTTAAGATTACTCATGAAAGTAAACTGTAATTCAAAGCGATACAGTTTTCCCCAAGAAAAATTCAGCGCTTGTTTCTTTTTCCGATTACGCTCCATTCAAATCATCCTCAATAAATCCATCCCTAAATCTATTCAAGCGGCATCAACTCCTCATAACAGAGCTGTCAACTATTTTTCAGCTCAATTTCTAAGTTTACGGTTAATTCTTTTCACCTGCGAGAATTACAAATCCGTTTCCGAAAAGAAAGACGTGCTCAACTTTGCTCCAATTTATAGACTAATCAATAACTGGTGGAGTCAAAGAGATCTGAACTTCTTCCCTTAAAACGGAAAATCGGCTTAAACGCCCGACAACGTTACAATAAGGTGGAAGTCCCGGGTTCCTTTTGGTTGAAGCCCTCCGGAGTTCTGGCCCCGGACGCAGCCGAGCATAACGTTAAGGGCGCGTTGCACGCCACCTGGCGAAGTCCGTCAAAGCTACGCGCGTAACACATTTTCTCATTGACTAACTGGTTCTGTAAGATGCGAGCGTTTTTGATAGTATGAGAGCTTCTTGTCAGTTAGGAATATCGGTTGTGTGAGAAGTGTCACTTGTCCGTGGTGTCATTAATTGTGCAGCAGCGACTGGCCGAAAAAAGAAACAAGGATTTTCGCATAGTGTGCCTCGAATTTGGTGTTTTTCCAGGAAAAGGACTGATTAAATAGCCGTGGGAATATATAAATTTCAGGTATAGTAATTTTGCATAAATCTGAATTTGACATTTTCCTGTTTTAACGCATAGTTGTCTTTTGCATTTTTTGCTCAGATATTTTTTCTCGTTTTCAATAATATATGAAATTAATTTTACAGTTATTCAAAAATTTTAATCTTTAATTAATATAGAAAATATTAATTGTGTTACTTTTTACTTATTTCTCCTACGCATTTTGTTTAAAGAGCTTGAAATGTTTGACTAAAATGCGTAGAAAGCAAACAATAGAATTTGATAATTGGCAATGTGAATTAATTTTAAATTTAAATATTTAAATATTTTATTGTGGAAGCACTTTTAATTCATTTTGTGTAACTAAGTTCAAATGACTATTTCTAAAAAAATACAAGGCACCCATTGTAAAATTATGTTTTTAAAAATAATTTACATATTTCATAATTCATTGAAATGAGAAAAAAAAATGAAGCGAATATGCTAGAAAACTTTTTGTTGCTAAGACTGTGCATGAGATGCTACTAATTTGTGCCATTTTAATTTTATAATTGACAGATATAATTTAAAAACTTTTATAAAATATTGTAGATTGTTTGTTAAAAAAGTAATATATATGTGTGTGCTGATAGGCATTTGATTGTTGGAATTCCAATTCTATGTTGTCTCTTTTCATAATGTAATAGTCTTTAATCAAACTATCTTTTGTATTTCATTTGTATGGTATTATTTGTATGGTTTATTGATAAGGTAATTTCACTTTAATTTTAATTTTAGATTAATGTTTGTATATATTGAAAATATAACACAAGGGAGGCATAGATGAACCGGGCGCCATGAACGCAAAATATTAGTATGTTTATGTCAATTCTTAAAATTAAATATCGAGAGGGGTGAGAAATAATATCACCATGCCCCAGGCATCATTCATCCTTGCTACGTCACTACACAGTATTGAAGTCACTTTACATGAATAATCACTTTAAAAGAAGTAAGATCTTACACAATCGTATTTAATTTACTTACTGATAAAGTAACAAAAAACTTATGACGGGGGAATTTTTTTCTGGAAGCTATGATAAGGTTTTATTGTCATTTTAAGTTTAATAATGTACTGTTACAGACTATAACTTTAATTGGATAAAGAAAGTAATGCCAATAAAATTATTTAAAATTTTATGGAAAGTAATAGTGGAAAGCTTCTTAATTCATCATTTGATGAAGAACGTTTTATGTAATGTTGTCAAGATAGATATTTTCTATGTAGCATCATTTGTCTCGATAAGGGAAAAAATGTTCTGCGCTGTTGAATAAACAAGAATTATTTTTCTGTCTATAATACCTTACAGTGTTCTGTGATGTATTACAGTCAAAATTTAATATTTTAGTTTTTTTCTAACCTTTTTGAAATTTACATGCATTTTTACCATATGCCGAAAAAGTGCAATTGTAAATAATTTTTTCAAAAAAATCTTTAATGCTATATATGCAGAAGATATTATATTGTTTTATTTTTTTTCTACTAGAATTTCTTTTGTTGTATCTGTAGCATTCATCTCATAAGGATCACTTGATTTATTGTTTAGAGTGTAACTGAGGTCATGTTTGGATTTTGAATAAATGAGGAAGTAATGATTATTTCTGATAAGCTGGCAGTAATGTACAATGTACTTAATAAACTCGTGAGAAACGTCTCTATCAGATTAATATTCATATTTTTGGCGCTTATTGCCGTTAGTAACCGATTTGGCCCGTATTTATTAACCCACAAATGTCATACTGATTAAACATTGTAAAGCAGCTGATTTTCTGTCAAATAAATGAATACTATGCAAATATCTGTAAGTTCGTAAAGCAATGTAACAAAATGGGCTTCGAAACACGTTTGACCCTTTCATTTACATTTCAAAGTCAGATTTCGTTGTAGATAAAGTGTCTTAAATAAACACGAATATTTTTCCTGAATAACTCGCAGTGAAAGCCTACTTTCACCCAATGAGGAGCAAAGCCAACATTAATTCACCTCTGCGCGATCTAAAAATGGAAAGTGTTTCCCGAAAGCGTCAACAAATTAATTATTTTTTTCGCCTCCATTATCATCTGATTGATTCGCTCGCACGAGCTATCGATTGAATTAATTACACCCTTTCGTTACTATTTCTCCCTTTTGGCAACACGTCGAAACCTTTTGCCGTGAACCGCGTCGAAAACTTATTATTTGGCTGTCACTCGCCAAATCACCTGCATATTCAGTGGAAAGCTGCTGTTAAGAAAGATGTTATTATATCTGAACTCTATCGATGGTCTCGCACCGTGCGTGCATACAAGCTCGTTGAGGCATTATGTGCGGGTTTTATGGCCTTTTTCTTCAGTGTTACTTAGCTTCTGTTGCGCTGTTTAGAGTATGAACACATGTTATTGTTATGGTGGATAATTTGTATTTCGAAGATGTTTATGGGGTTCCGGTTATTGCTATGTTTCCTCCGTTCACGGCAACCAGCTAAAAATATTTATTTAATTCTTATTGCTTTAAAATGCGTGCCCGTGTTTTCGTTTATCATTGTGCGATTACTTTATTCTGATATGCATAATATCAACATAAAGAACGATTTATTTTCAAACCAAAAATGTTGCTAAATGCGAAAGAATGAAAAAAATTGTAGAAAATTTTTACATACCGCAAATAATTAAAAAAATATTCTTATTTAAAATGAAGTTCAAAGTTTTTTACTTAAAAATATCTGGCAAAGTGATGACGATAAACTTCGAAATTTCTTCGTTTAAGCAACTAATAATATAGGTAATTATTTTTAATAGGTCTGTAAGAATTTCCAAACACATTTTCATTCACCTGATCATTTTTATATTTCCTTCATGAGATTTATGGATAAGAAACTATTCTTTTATTTTATATATAAAAAAATATTCGTTAGTTTATACTAGCATGAAGAAAACTATTTTCTGTTGTTTTTTTTTAGATGACAACGCTCCTCTTTTTATTCATTCTGTAGCATAAAATTTCCCTTTTTTTCGACACGCTGGTAGGCTTATTATCATTCATGAAGTAGTATGTACAAGTTAAAAGTATTTGCCATCTAGTTGAAAAGTTTCTACAAATTATTGCTTAAGATAATTAATTTGCACGAAACTAGAATGCGATTATTATTATCAATAATAATGCCATGCCACTAACCTCCACGTAACTGTTCTGGCTCTCAGCTAAAAGATGTGGAGTGAAGAGCGGAAGAAACATTTGCGCGGGAGACGAGGTGATTGACGCCATTAATGGGATTGGGTTTCTGCACAGAGTGTGCAGTTTTTGTAGGGATTCTTGAGGTGAACTCGGAGGGAGTAACCATGAGTAATCTTGAACGTGAATTGTGATTGTAAATATGTATATAGCTCTTATTTAATCGTATATAGTAGTACTAATAAACTAGTGCAAAAGAAAAAGTGAATTTATTGAAGGCAGGAGTACACAGTTATTACAAATAAGAATTTTTATTGCTATTTTTTGTTAAATTTCTTACTTTTCCATAGATTAAAAGTGCTCAAAATAAATGAGATTATGCAACTTAACAACCTTTGTAAGTTTATATCTACAGTTTCATAACGTTTTCTAAATGCTGAAAAAATTGTGTTCATTAGATGAAATTACGTTAAATTATTCGAGTTAAATTTTTCTTTCGACTCTATCAAATCTACTTCAAAATAGCTGAAAATCGAGCTATTACGCTATGGTGTGTGTTAAAAATTTCAGCAAAATTTAACTGCACAACTTCTCAATGATAAATTCTTTTATTTCCCAGGAGATTCCGTTCAACTATTTGGTTTTAAAGCTTCTAGTGACTCTCCGGAATGAGGTTTATTGAATTTAAAAACAAGTGACCATGATTTTGCAAACATTTTAAACAAGAAAATTACAAAAAAAGTTTTGCGCTGCAGATTTTACAACAAGATAATAAATAGTTTTCATAAGGAAATAGCAATTTAACTCAATGCATATTACATGCATTGAGATTTCAAAGTGTATGCAGGGTAAAAGAACGTGGTGAGAAGGATATTATACAAATTTAGCAAAAGATGAACAAAATAACACATCTTAAAACATACAGCAACGAACATATTTGCAACACAAAAAAACACTAAAATAAAAAAACACTAAAGTGTCTAAAAGGAAAATACTTCAAATGTGTTTAAAAAAAACACCATTATTTTCACATCTTTCTATAGAAATAAAATATTCTGATATAAAAAAAAGCAAAGCGAATAAAAAATTTGTTCTTGCAAATGTAAAAAACATGTTTGATTTCTTTTAAGCGCATCTTTATAATGTGCTATAATTTAATTTTTCTTTTACACAGCATCATCAAGATAACAGAGTTGAAGGTAAAAGTATATTGACTTGTAAACAGAAAATTAAATTACAGTACATTTCCCACGAGAATTTTTTTTTCAAATATTGAAATGTGTGCGTGATTGATAACACTTTAATCAGTATGCTCAGAATAAGAAACTGACTTATAGTTGAATCGCATGTTGATTAGTCATCTCATCATATTCAGATCGCTTCACTATTCTTATCAGAAAAGCGCATTATAGTAATATAATGTGAAGAATCAATGATTCGATTCGTACGTGATGACATAAAGACATTCGTAAAATGAATGAATGAAAAAGCAAAATAGAATTCTCTCCAGTAGAAACACTGAAAAATGTCTTAGCTTGCCAAATAAAATACATTTTCGTAACGCTGTTACAATTTCTTTGTTACAGTGTTTAACATCTTTCCTCCTATAGGATGATCTGGAAGTTAAAGTCGTAATAAAAGTTAAGCTATAGATTTAGCGACATTTTACGGCACGTTTATTGGCGGAAGCATGGAGAAGGGAGGGGAGGGGTGATATTGATGATTTTGTTTATTCGTTCTCCATTATTTATTTATTTTTATGTTTAAAAATAAAAGACGGGAAGAATCAGTTATCCTGCTGAATCGGTATATTGTAAGACTACACAATTTGTTGAAAATCTGTTTATTAGTTAAGCATATAAGCTAACTTAATAAACTAACTTAAGCAATGTATATATGTAATAACTAATTCGTGCTTATACTGAATTGAAATACGAACACATAGTCTGCATTTTTCTCAACTTTTTTGCATCATGTTTAAGGTAAAAGAAGAAGATTTTTGTGACGCTTATATGATCCAAAATATAACAAAATGGTAGGTCAGACATATTGGCTTTCTTATTTACATTGTACTACATGGATTCGATATTGAAGAGAAAGATATAAAAAAATTCTGACTAAAAATACTTTCGTTACCTTTACTTTCGTTTACTTATTAAAAATTTTGACCTCCTAATATTTTTCAGGCAACAGATTTCCTACTTAGCTGAATTAACCATATCTTGAACAATATAGTATCCATAATTTTAAACGACGGCCAAATAAATAAAGGAAAAAAAATCGACGGGAGGCTGTCTCGAGTTGGGGGCGTAGACTTACATACCTTACTCAACTGTGAATTTCTGTGACTAAAGTAGCTCTATGTGACTATTAACTCTATAGTCTATAGTGATTATTAGTCTAATGTGACTCTATCTACGTAAAATTCTTCATGATTTTCAACAACTTTGTAACTCGACTGTAACTAAACTGCAATTACAAATTCTAAAATTATTTTTGCAATCTTCAATGTCTATCTTTCTCTGTTAAATGAAACTAAAACCAACTCTCTATGTTATTTGGTTCCGGAGCTATAAGCGTTTGACTTTAGCGCGAAATTCGACGTAATTCAACAATTCTTGAGTAATATTTCGCGTGAATTTTAGATTGATGATGGAACCTCCTTAGTCTGCGTGCGTGCACATTGGTCGCTGTGACGTCATCAAAATTTTTAGCGATTTTAACCAACTTTGCAACTCGACTGCGACTAAACCGTAATTCCAAATTCTTAAATTCTTTTTGAAATCTTCAATGTCAACCTTTCTCTGTTAAAAGAAACTAAACAAACTCTCTATGCTATTTTGTTGCGGAGCTATAAGTGTTTAAAAATACCACGAAGGGCGTCATAATTCTTTCCTTTCTCGACACACCATTAAACCACTACAGAGAGACGCAAGTCTACGTCGAAAAAACCAAAACTGACACATGAGAGTGTTGTGAGGTATATCCCTATTGGCATAATATATTCTACGATATCTCCACGATGTTGCTGCAATATTCTGAATGACGTTCAACATCGTAAAGATATCGTATGAATATTGCAGAGCAACTTGCGCTAATAGGGTAGATTCTTTATAGGAATACTATATATTGCAGTTGTTCTCATGACACGACTTCGGGAAAATTTCTGCACAATACCTTCAATCAGGGTTCCTAGAATCCAAACCAACCCTCATTTAAAAGTTTTTATATACACGTACATATTGCCGCTTAACAAACAGCACCATCCAGTGGCGAATCCCGGGGGGGGGTTCGGGGCCCCCCCCCCCCCCCCCCAGAGGCAAGCCAGAGTTCCTGATTTAATTTAACATCATTACAACTGTTTTTTCTTAATTTCTCTCTTTAAAATATAATAGAAAACGTTTCAACGCTTCTTTCTGGCTTGAAAGGCTCGAAAATTTTGCTACTTTTGTAATCATTCCACTTGTACTTAGCATCGACGCGGTCGAAGACATTTTTTGGCTGGTTATTTCATTGTAATTTTTATTAAATTATCGGAAGTATTGTATTGTTCTTTATGATTCTTATTGCCAGGTGAGTAAAGTCTGTAAAGTTAAAGAGTTTTGGTTTACTTTAGCCTTGAAGTTTGACATTCATCACGACGATACAAAGTTTTTATGACCTCAGCCCCCCCGAGACCGGAATCCTAGATTCGCCACTGGCACCATCTATCTCAATTTTCCAGTTTTAAAGAGGAAGAGAAAACAGAATTTTTAGCGACCGATAACGAATATTTTTTTGAAATTTTTTTAAAGATCTGGTATGAACATGAAATTGCACGTTCCTAATAGATGTGGAAAAAAACTCAAAAATATATTCGTTATTGGTTGCGAAGAATTCAGTTTTTCTTCTTTGAAAATTGAGATAAGTGGTGCTGTTTGTAAACCTTTTAAAGAGCCATTTTTTCTAGTAGTGGTATAATAAAATAACTTTGCGATTGATATTAATTTAAGAAAAAAAATTCATGTAGCTATTGGATGACATTATTTTTTGTTAATTAATTAAATTAATTAATAATTAATTACCAAGTCAAGGCACTTCGTTATGGTTTGAGATAAGGCACTGGGACATCCAGGGTTTTGTTTCATCGAAAAATTTGGCGGAATGTACGACACTTAAAACTTGGATTTAAAAATGGATGAATTTGGTGGGAAGTATACTCCTCAGTGCTTTAGAAAGGGTTAGAAGGGCGATATAACGTTTTGCCCTTGTTACCTCGTGAACACGATATCTGGGGTAGTTTTGACTGCATTTCAATCAACGGTTAATGTGAGTTCATAGATGGGCCATCCAACTCAAAAGGGGTAGAAATGGTGGGGCTTGAAATTTCCATTTCCCCATAACACCCTTATGACTGAGGATAGAAAGATAATTCAAATTAGCCGAATTATTATCTCCTCTGAAGTATAACTTTTGTGCTGAAAGTTTTTATGTAACTGCAGTTGCTTGAAAAGTGTTCCGACTCCTAGTTTCGAATACTTTTTAACGTAAGCTTGTGACACCTTGTTGAAAAACTGTCATCAGCTGCGTTCTCTTCTAATCTTTTTCATCCTTATAGTTCCAGCATAAAATTAGAGGAGTATATAGCCTGAGGGAGGGGGAGGGGATTTTCTCATATCTCTGGACAATAGGAAATTACCTTCACTACTGAAGAAAGGAATATTTATATTTATTTAAGTTGGAATTAGTGAGTATTTTTTAAGAAGTATTTGTGTGAACTTACATAACTTTCTTGTCCTATCGAGGATTTTCTGTCTATCAAGGACTAATGGAAACACTTGAACATTAAAACTTGATTCAAATAAAACGGCAAAGTGTTACTTTGATAAATCTAAAGGTTTCCTTTTTAAAATAATGATAACAGCGAAGCCTGTAACAGCGTTTTCCTTTACTTCTTCTTAGTCCTGATATTATTTTAATTCTGTTTTCAGTTGTGAATTTTCAAAAGTTTAAAACTATATATAAACAATTATATTTATCGTAAAATAATATTCTGTAGAGTGGAAAACTAATCCGTAAAGCAGGAAAAATTCGAATGATGACCATTCTTTTGGCAAAGTGCTTATACAAATGCCAGAGAGTTATCCATTGCATAAGCTTGTGATCGTGCTACTTTCTCTTTTGATTTCGGAACTGAAAGCGATGATGATTTGTTTTTAGGGGAAAATAGTTTGATAACATTTAATCATTTATAAATTATTTTCCAAGGCTGGGAATATTAACATATCCAAAGCATAAACAACTTGTCCGTATTCATTACACAAAACAATATCTAGTGTACATACATGGTGGCCAGAGTTAATATATCCCTTTACAGAGCATTGTGAAGAAAAAGTTCAGTGGCATAAGAACACCAATTTTCGATGGTCTGCATCACAGAAAATGAGGAAATTAATGAAGCAGAAGAAGGAGGGGATAAATAAAAAAGAAGCATCTTATAAAAGTGACCTTTCCTTACCTTATGAATGCTTATCTTAATTTCGGAATATTTTTGCTTAGCAGTGCGGCCATGTTTTGAAATGCATACCACCGCGATTTGCTGTCCATATGACCACTGGCTTTTTTCTCTAAAGTGCTTTGAATAGTGGAACTTTAATTCTTATATAGGAATTTAAAAGATTTTTTCTCATTCTATACATCATTTTATATTGCGTTTAAGTTTTTTGAAATCGAAATGAGAGAAAATGAAAGCAAAAATACGTTATTTTGCCGAAGCGGGTAAAAAAATAATTCACACAAATTCTTCGATCGTTTGCATGCTTAAGTTTTTGATGATATTTAGTTAAAACTGCATAGTATTGATGCAGATTTAAGGTTTAATAGAAATGAAGCACATTTTCTCCCAATTTCTTATTATAATGTTCATGCCGTAGTCTCTGCGTACGATTGGATACAAATCGAGGACGGCTTGATTCTTAATTTGTAGCTCCGCCCTTGCGACAGTCCTTTGCGGTTTACCTTCCGAAACCCTGATTGATTCGTACTTGCGTGTTCTAGTTCTGTAGAACCTATCCTAAATGAACCGTGGATGAGCAACTTAATCCTCGGTTTGACTCGTGCTTCCGATTTTATGCAACCATTATCCAAAACGAGAAGAGAACTACAGAAATCGCAGTCTGAGACGCATTTTCAGGGTTATAAAACAATGATTTTTCTCTTTATGAGCTTTTATCTCTTCAGCGCACCATGAAAATTCCCACCTCTCCTCCATTGAAACTTTTATGGGCAAGCCCCAAAGGAGCATGGCAGCAGGAGAATTTTTCCACGGAGATTAATTTGCACAAAATGTGTCATTTGTGATTGATGAATTTTTTTAAGGTTTGCTTCTTTTTTGCAGGAATGTGTTCTTTGGTAGGAAATTCCATTCAACACTTCCGAAGCTTGACGACTCAATAAATTTCGGTAGCTTGTAGTTATGAAAACTTGTGAACTTTTTAGATTGGTTTAACGCTAGTAGAGCGGATGATTTGTTTTGTGGTGTAGTTAGTTTTAAGGGCTGATAGTAAGAGACTGTGAGAATTTTGAGTGTTAAGCAACGAATGCACTTGAATATAAAATTTCTTATTTTGTGACACTAAACAATTTTAGGTGAGAAATGATGGGAAAAGACTATTAACTTTATCAAAAATTCTTATCACAGATCTGTGACATACAAAACAAAGAAACTGGAAAAACTGCGTGCCTAAAGAAAAATGCTTCATAAAAAATTTTCAATTTAGATTAGTAATTGGTAAGAAAAGAAATTAAAGATAAAAAAAATGGTCTCAATTGGTCTTGGATTTGACCATATTATTCAGTGGATCATTCTGTTTTATTTTATCTGTTTAAAGGAAGTAAAAATATTCCAATATATTAAATCTAGGAAAATTTTTAAATATTAAGTTTTGCTTTCAATGAAAATTTTCATTAGAGTAATATCGAGACATTATTCTAACCAATAGTACTTGTTCTAGAATCTGAAATAATTATTGATAAATGAAATTATTTTATTTTTAATCTCTTTCTATCTTCCCTAGTTTATAGACACTTAATTTTTTAAATAAAACGATATAATAATGACATATTTACTTTATTATAATTCGAAATTTTTCAGTTTTCTCTGCTTTAATTGTCTTTATTTGTCCATGCAGTTTCAATCCTATGATTATTTTGCTATTAAGGGACAATATTTCCATTTGTTAAGAGCTGAAATGTCGATATTTTTCTTGTTGATTTATAACAACATTTTGTACTGGTTTTCGTTTATTATACAGTCAAACCTCGGTACGACGAACCCTCAGTTATAACGAACTTTTCAAATGGTCCCAACCGAACTCCTATGTCACTAATGTATTTTCAAATACTTGTAACGAACCTCAAAAGCAAGGAATTCTGATACAGCGAACCAAAATTCCCACTTTTCAAACTAAATGGTTAGAAAAGCTCAGAAAATGACTACTTGATTGCAACTAATGACTGAAATAAAAGAAAAGAATGATTTGATTGACGATTCATCTTCAGAAGTGGAAGACGAAGGTGATGCAAGTTCAGGTCCTTCAATATTTGATGTGAAGGCAGCTGTGAAAATTTTGAAAACTTTCGTTGCAACGGAAACTGTGGATAAAAATGTTACGCACTCGTTTTTAATTACTGATAAGAAAATAGATAAAGTTAACTAAAGTCTCGGTGGTTTCAACAAAAAATTATGACTTATTTTCGTAATTTGGGGCAATAAATTTAAGTGCAATTAATTTCACTTAATTTAACAAATATTTATTTTAATTTTTTATAGCCCATTAGTAATTGTTATTCACTGCGATTAATTTGTTCAACACAAAAATGCGTTTAAGGATTATGGCAAATTTTGTGTAGCCAATATTTGAAAAATCGGATATAGAGAACTTCTGCGTCAGGGTTCGTTATAACGGTATTTAACGGTATTTTCAATTATTTTACTTCCAAACTGCATATATCTAAAAAAGTCAAACCGATTTTTCAAATTACGTACTTGTACGATACGTAAATACTAAACTTGCAAAAAGATCTGCAAATTTTTCCAACATTCAGTCGCTTATATAAAATACCACTTTTCTCGGCTTCCTTTTATCTGTTTTAATTATTATTTCCTTTTTGCTTAATATTTTTGCTACCTTCACTCTAATAGAAAAACCAATCAACTTGAATGTATAGTCTGAATCAGTGACAATTCAAGTTGAAAACCTGTAGAAAGTTACAAGGGAAACAAATTCCATACAAAGAAAGCCAAAAGACAAAGATAAACTCAGAGGTAATCTAAAAAGGAATCCATCCTACTCCACTTTTTCAAAGGCTAAGGACTTTATTCGAAGTGGATTCAAAATAATAATAACTGGGAAATTTTTCTGTAAGAAGCTTGCATTACGCCAAAAATAGCTTCTCTTGTCCCAAAATTTCCCAAAAAAGTTACAAGCGTAGAATCATCACCGACTGATGAAACTTGTGTTTTTATGCGTATTAGGGTTTCGATGAAATTAAATGAACTCTTTAACCAAATAGTTTAATTTAAAATATCGAATATTGGAAGATAAAACAATTGTATTAAAATATGCCAATTACTGTTAAATTTATTAATCTCTTGATCTACGATCCTGTTTGGGACATTTATTATTTCAATCCGTATAAGAACGCAAAGGACACACGAGATACTTAAACAAATCTAAGAGATTTTTGTCTTTTAACCCTTTATCTACCGGCGGTACTTAAAAGTACCGCCTTAATCACGTTTATTTCTTCGCAATATCGCCGTTTAATCTCAAAGCATTCACAAGAACACGGAGAATGGAGTTCTAATAACAAGCAGTAAATAGCAGCTGAGGGCAGAAATTAAAAATTTTAAATTATTAATTAAATTAATTAAGTAATTTTAATTAATTGAAAAAGTGTTTTCTTATTCCCAGGGTTATTCTACATCAAAACTTATCTAATGATTAAAAAACAAAATTAAAAAGTCGCTAGTAAGTCAATGCGGTCAATAAAGGGTTAAACTACAAATAAATTTTTTAAAAAAATCTTGTTTAAAATTACAAAATCTGTAATTTTGACTTAATTACAGATTTAAATATAAGAAATCATATAATTTTCGATGCACGAGTCAAAAAAGTTATTGAAAGTGAAGATGTTAAGACCATATTTGAGGAATAATTATTGGGGCTATTGCTACACATAGGTCTAGCAGTTTTGCCAGTGAAGCTAACTAGAGATTTCTTAGGTGAGAGTCATCATTAAAAATGAACTCTACCTTTCGAGAGACGAGATCCAGTTGATAGGTGTGGTTGACAATGTCGACCCCTTATCTTGTAAGCATGCTCCAGTGATTTTTCAAGGATAGGATACTTCTTTTATGATCCTGGCGACTCTTCTGAATTTTTATCTATTTGCCATCACTTTTATTTATTCACTCTCTGAGATTAGTTTTATTGTTGAGGAGCTTCTTTGAAACCTCCTCGAACAACACCCTTGGCGCACATCCCCTTGTGTACGTGCAGTGAGTGGTTCGAGAGTTTCAACCTGAACTGAGTAGTTGTTCTTCATGTCTTTATCCACCAGTGCTTAATAATAATGGATTGAGATAAAGAAGGGGTGTGCTTCAAATATTAAGATACATTTTCTTAAAATATTTTATGATTTAGATTGGCATTTCCCGATTACTTTTAATGCAGGCTGCGATGCATAGTAATTGAGAAGCTATCTAATCTATAAATGTTATTTATTCTGCTATGGAAAAGACAAAATCCCAATAAGTTGATTTTTCCTTCTGGAAAGATTTATGACGTCATTCGAATGGAAAATGTTGTGTTTTAGTCTGAAATTATATTTAAAATTAGAATACATTTTGGTGTTATTATACTGATTTTGACAGTATTTAACCTTCCAGCGGTGCGCTTACGTAAATTTTATGACATATCGTGCATCGTATTGCATATATATCGTGTTATTTTACAAAAATAAATGCAAATTTTATTTATGCTATCTGTATATATTAGCCTAATAGTAAACAAAGATTTTATAAATAAAATTGCACTTAAATACATAAAATAACGATATAAATATGTAATAAGATGTACAATTCAAGTGTCTCTTGCAAACGCGCGCCCGCTGGAAGGTTAAATAATTAAGTCGTAAATGTCCGATATTATTAAACTGAATTCAACTCTAAATCTTATATTCTTTTTTTATTTAAGAACTTAGTATGATTTTAATTATCGTCTGAATTTCAGAAGTCAGTATTTTTCAAAACAGAGTGTATGAAATTCCGTGAACTTACTCATCCTACCCTCAGGATGAATCACGTGATGCAATAATTTTCTGTTAAACGTTCGCATGAGTAAACATTTACTGATAAGTAAACTTGGATGAAATGATGCAGCGTTCATGATAACCTTTGAATAGTAAGAAATATTGAAATTATGTACTTTAAATTTCCTTTAAATCTTACTTTATGAGTCCTCTTGTCGTTTTCCGTTTACTGAAATAATCACATAAGATAAATTTTATATGTAAGCTTTTGGTCGGATATTATTCATTCCTGATCTAAAGTAAGTTCTTTTAAATGTACTTTTTTATTTGAAAACTGTCTTCTCAGAAAAAAATACCGAGTTTAAAGAAACAGTCAAAAATATTTTGGATAATCTCTGGTAATTAGCAATTAACTCAAATAGTTTTAGCAAATTTCTTCATTTAAAAGATCAGATTATAACTGATCTTTCAAGTCTTGCCATCTAATAAAATTCGTCGAATTATAATTTAAAAAATATTCTCCGATTTACGAAACTGAAGAACTGTGTAATTTTAAAATTGTTCTTTTTCTGCTACATTCACAGTAGGTTAATTCAAATATTTTTAATTCAACTTCAATAACTCGTTTCTGCCTTCATTAATATTGTTTTCAAAACTATCAGCTAAAAATTTCTATATTCTGTTTGTAATTTGTACAAAACTCATATTTTACATAATTTTTTTTATTCAAGTGTATATCCGTTTTAAAGCATTTGTCTTAAAGGTATTTAAAATTTAGTGTGATCTTTCAAAAAATACCTAAAATGTAAGACTTTGTAAGTTGAAAGTAAATTAGATGTATTAACAGACGATGCAAATGAAAACTTTTTTCCGGTATTTAAAATGAATTCTAAGTTATCCCAAAGCCGATGTAGGTGGTACTTCTTATTCATCACCAAGTAGTTCAATGAACAACCTCTCGCTTCTGTTTTCTGATTTGAAACAAAAGCTTCGCTTAATAAAAAAATAATCTACGCAGTTTCTAATGAAGAAGAAACCTTTCGAAAAATCTCTGTGCTGTTTTTTGATATGACCGAAAATGAAAGCTATCTTCCCACACCTGTGTTTCTTGTAATATCGGCCAAATGATTACTTTTCCAACCAACTCATCACACTCAGAAATGGAACAAGCATCAACAACTGTTTTTCCCCGCGCCTTAAAGAAGAACACTTAACAGTGTTGTTCCTTTTGTGTCGGACACGTATTCGAATTGGGTTGATCCAATTTCGGTACAGGACGTTGCTGATAACGAAGCAGCCAATTTTCAATTAAATTCTCACTGCCCCCAATACCGGCCAGTGGACTTGCCCAAGAGACGGTTACGGGTCACTTCAATAAATATGCGATCATCTCTTCTTTTCCCTGAAAGTGAAACCCAGAATCAACTCGATTTTTGCTCATTACTGCAAACGATTTAATTTTGAAATTATTAGCTATTTTGTTTTATGCAAGCTGATATACTAATGAAGTTTAGTATGTTCTTTGCACGGAATGATTCCAAACGGTGTATTTATTTGTTCGTATCGTTATTAGTTAATCGTGCATTACAAAAGATATTAAATTTATATATAAAAAATGTTACTAAGTAAAAATGGAATTATCAAGATTTCTGGTCTATTATTGTCGTGAATGAATCATTCTCGACAATCAAAAATGGAAGGAAAAAAATTCGTTTTGCGAAGATTATTGGAAATAAAACTTTCGATTCGATTGAAAATAAAACTTTCGTTTCGATTGGAAATAAAACTTTTTATTCTATAAGTTTTCATTCTTTATAACGATCGCCAAAATTACTATCCACGAATGTATTTTTCGAAGTTCCGCAGGAAGAGCTGGAAAATTGGTCTGCTATTTTATATTTTTTCAAAGTGGCAACATTAGCATAATTTTGCTTTCTGTCGTCTTTCTCGATGGATAATTTACATGTAGTTTAGATAATGGTCAGTAATATAGACAGATGAAGTGTTTTTGAAATAGATAAGAAGTCAAAACTGCGCTTTCCATGTCACATAGTTGCAGAAATTTTGCCTGCTTGGTTCTGCTTTGATAGGTGATGGAAATATAAATTGGTGTAATGTCTAGTCTGATGCTCGTGAAGATTTCTTTCTCGTGAAAGAAAAATTATTCGAAACAAATTTTTCATTTTTAAAATTCCACTTACTTGTGTATCAAGAACACAATTCTTTTACTTTTTTTCACAAGGAGAAAAAAAGATTAAAATTGAATGCACTTTTAAAACTTGCAGTTTTTTAAAAATTTTATCAGACTATCATCACTCATTTTAATTTAACATCTTTTTTTCGACTATAAGCAATTTGTTTGAGATTATTTTTAAACATTATATAATGATTTGTAAACATAAAATATGAAATCACTAATAAAAACTTATAATTCCACAGAAGTAAATATCCTGTAAATATTTTCGCTATTAGTATATTTTCTCCCAAATGTTTTTCGGTAATTTCGCTTTAGATGGCAAATACTCCAGATTTCATTTTAATTTTCTCCGAAGCCCTTTTCCAGTATTAAATAATGTGAAGTCACAAGAGTAAATTTGAAATTTTAAACTAAAACGAAATGTAATTTCTTGAGTATTAGAATGGGACACGAAAATAAAGAAATGTACATATTTTTTTCTTAGTCCTTATCCTCAAAGCGCAGATTCAGTCAGAACTCCATTTTTTTCTTTTGGTGTTCACGAATTTGATTTTTTACAACATTTCAGTGGCGAATCTAGGATTCCGGTCTGGTGGAGGGGGGTTGAGGTCATAAAAACTTTGTATCGTCGTGATGAATGTCAAACTTCAAGGCTAAAGTAATACGGATGGGGAATATGGTGTGTGCCTGCATTGGCGTTACACCGGCATAGGCTCTTCAATAAATTTTGGTAGAGGCCCGACTTGTGCCGGGGACTCTCAAAAAAATATGTGCTGGGTGCTTAGCTGTCCAGTGCTGCTGCTCCTCTGTAGAGTCGTCAGATCCACCGGCAAACCCTAGCTTTGTTGTTTCTAACGATAAGAGATGCATGATTTACAATGCCTGGCCCATACATAAGGCTCTGTGGCGGCGACATAGTGATACAGTGTAAGGTTACAAACTATTTCCCGACAATGCTGAATAATGAAAGAATTAAAAGGAAAAATAATAAAGAAAACATGATGAAACTTTACGGGAGACTTTACAAAGAGTGGGGAAAATAAAATGCGATTGTCCAGTGGGTACATGAGCTTCTATAGCAAACACTCAAAGATGAAGGTGATGAAGAGATGACTATGATATGTACAATGAGTATGGAAAGGGCCTGAAAGTCTCTGGAGGAGCAACCTAGTGTTCATTGGGCATTAGGAAATGTCTTCTGGATCCTGTTCAAATATATCCTGTTGATGAAGAAACAGGAAGGATAGGAGGGACTTCACTTCTTTTGTCCTGTGCTTGTCCTGCAGGATCTGAAGGACGGATTGACCAGGACGGATGAGAGACCTTTGGCTGTCGAGGAGGGGGCACCTGAAGATGTAATGCAGGATGTCGTCATCTACGTCCTCACCACACCGGCAGTTGCATTCTCGAAGGTTGAACTTCTTGAGGTAGTAGGGACAAAGGCCATGGTTTGTGACTACTTGGGACAATTGGCGATTGTCTATACATCTGTTGGTCTTAACTTCTGGGAAGATGTTAAACGTAAATCTTCCTTTCGCATTGTCGTCCTTCCAGCGGTCCTGCCACTCTCTGAGGAGGAAGTGCCGAATTGATGTTTTAAGTGAGCTTTCTGGTATCCCCAGATGTATGTCGACTGATGGTCTGTCGCTTGCTGCTTTTGCTGCCTTGTCCGCTACCTCATTGCCAGCAACTCCGATGTGGGCTTTGACCCAGTGTAAGGAGATGGTTCCATCTAACAAGCTATTGATGTCATCCACTAAGTTGTTTTTCGGCGCAAACTTCTGGAGAGCTTTCAGTGAACTCATGCTGTCTGTGAACAAGTGGCAGTTGGCGTGTGGTCTGTTTTGCTGTTTCCATAAGAGTGCCTGTTTTATGGCTGTTAATTCAGCCTGAAACACAGAACAGTGATCATCGAGTCTAAACTGAAAGTCTCCAGAGTGTTGTGGGTCGAACACGCTGAAAGCAGCTCCTACTTGTCCGTTTAGCTTGGATCCATCTGTGAAAATTCCCAGGTCATAGTCCGGACTGTAAGGCTAAAGTAAACCAAAACTCTACCAAAACTCTTTAACTTTACAGACTTTACTCACCTGACAATAAGAATCATAAAGAACAATACAATACTGTCGATAATTTAATAAAAAATTACAATGAAATAACTAGCCAAAAAATGTGTTCGACCGCGTCAATGCTACAGGTACAAATGGAATGACTACAAAAGTAGCAAAATTTTCAGGCCTTTCAAGCCAGAAAGCAATGTTGAAACGTTTTTATTATTTTTAAAGAGAGAAATTAAGAAAAAACAGTTGTAATGATGTTAAATTAAATCAAGAATTCTGGCTTGACTCTGGGGGGCTGAATCCCGATAGCTCCCCCCCCCCCGGATTCGCCACAGCAATATTTTAAATTTTTTTTTTCTTCATTCGATATATTTCAATGCGGAATAGAAATGCATTATCCTTTCATTTAATACAATAACTAATATTATGCATATACCGTCATTATAAAAACTTATTTAATACCACATTCATTATGAATTAAACATTTCTTAGAAACCACTACAAGTATTTTTCAAACTTATTCTTGTCCTCTATTCTCTTTCCAATGCTTCGTTGAAAAATTTAGTTTTCATTTCTTTGCCTTTTTAAAATATTTTTAATTTAGTTCTTTTTTTTACATTTTTATTCAGTTACTCTAAGTAAAGTAATGAGAGTTTCATCTAATAAATATATGATTACAAGTATACTTCTAATATGATATTACACAAGATTCTATGGAATGAAATCTGAACTGTAGCTTTAATATCTCGATCCTAAAGAAAAGACAAAAAGTAGCGAAAAAAAAATTCTGTAATTGATTTTTATTTTATCCATTTGATCCTTTGCCCAAGCAGAATTTTGACAAGTTTTATTTGTTCTGAAGCTTGTTTGATCTTTTCCTGTCGCCATGCTTGATTTCATCTACTGCAACACAATTTTCAAGAAAATAAGTGGTCTAATTACTAGCTACAAGTGTCTAAAAACCCATTGAACAAGATTGTTTCTTTTTATCCATCAAGAACGATTTGCTTTGCTACAACTGACATCTGCAATGACATGAATGACATCCCCGATGAAAAGAGATCCATCGAAGGTTTCTAAAAAAAATAATAACAAACCAGAATCCAATCTCGTTTCTTTCAGGCAATTTTGTGTTTCGATATCAATAAGTTATTACACGCGTGATCCAGTTCTAACCAGTTCACAGCCAGAACTTAACTTTTGTAAGGACCTGTTAGCACAACAGTTCGCTGACGGCTACATTGTAGGAACTGAAATATTTTTTCGTGCAGATATTGCGAAAAGAACTGGATTTTTCATAATGCTGATCGAGGATTTGCAGTTCATCCAAAAGAGAAACAAATAAGGTCGTTTTGATATTGCAGCGTGAGTAAAAAGTAAAACGAGTCTTTCTTTCTCAAGGAAATTTCTCTGAATTAAGCGAAAGCTGAAGTTGGTTTTTAATGTTTGATCATGGCAAACTTATTTGGCGAAGAATTTCGGATATTGATATTTTCCCATAAAAATCATGCTTAAACTCCTCGTTTTCATTATAGGTCGACGGTGGCTGCGAAGGCAAATTTCCCTCGTTGCCGCGAACATATGATGAAAATTTTGAATTTTTTCTCGTTTGTTTTCATTAATCTTATTCATAATTCATTTAATTTAAAGTTTTCATTTACATGGATAATATTAAAAATGAAGTTTTTGGAAATTATATTGAAAGCAAGTAGTTACTGCTCCTGCATTAAAAGATGCATTTCTAGCAATTTTGAATTCGAATTTTAACCCAAAAGTATTTTCTCGAATTTTAACACAGAGAGGTTATAAATTATTGGACCCATTTCAAAAATTAATGAAAAAAAATTAACAGTGTTACAACTTCGTTTTTCTAAATGAAAGAGCAATTAAAAATGTTTTTTTCAGCTAGGTGGCGCACCATTACTGCGTTCTAAATTTGCTGCAGCGAGAGATTTCCATACGCAATGGCTACCGATCAGCAGAAGCCGATGCTCGTTTTCTGGTTTCCTTTCTTAGTTTTTCTTGAATATCTCGAAAACTATTCAGTTTTTGAATTACAATTGATTTAACAAATTAAAGAGCATAAAATTCCCTACAAATAAATGCTTTCAGTTTTCTTCTAGCTTTAATAGTTTCGCAGATAATGGCTCTCAAATATGGGAGATGTCCAATAATATGCGACCGCCTAGACCACCTTAACGGCGCGTTACCTATCTGAAAAAAAGTTCTTTAAATGTACTCTCATTTAAAAAAAGAGCCGTAGTTGTAATAGTTTACCTTATTCATTTTTGAAATGCGTCTAATAATTTATAACCACCGTGTATTACGTAACCTGACCTGGAACGTATTGTTTTTGGAAATCAGCTTTACTTAAAAGATCCGAAAAGGGTTTTAAAACCGCGATGAAAAAAATTCTCATAATATTTTGCTATTCGTCTAATAGATGGGTACTTTTCTCAAAGGAGTTTCCCTCGATAGTTTCCACTTGATCAGAGAATTATCATTGCAGTGGATCTTTAACATTATTCTAAAATTGTGTTAGAGCTTCATAAGTGAAATACGTTTCCAACAAAAATTTCTCTTGGTATGGGATGACCTGAAATTGATTTCCGCAGGTTACATGTTTTATCTTAATTAAAATTAAAAAATATTTAATTATTATTAAAACACCAGATTGATATTTTGAAGAAATACTTTTTGCATTACGTTTACATATTTCAGATTTAAAAAGAGCTGATGCATTATTATCCCTCATTAGTTTAAAATTATTTTGAAGAAATTAGTAGCTTCTTCCTGTTTGAATATTATTGAGCAAAAAAAAGAGAAACAACTAATAAGATAATTTTAAATAAATTTCTTGAAAAAAAAATGAAAAATACTCCGAAATAAGAGATTGGTAATCTGTAAATTGTTTTTGGAACTCCTATTCGTATTTACAACTCTAAAAAAATTAATGGAAGATAAATATACATCAGAAGTGTGTGTATGGTACCGATGAGTGGTAGTGGAAAAAAATCCCCTCTTCTTTTAATAAAATCACAGACAAGTTATAATTAAAATTATTTTATTTTAAGTCGTGAACTTGATGAAAAATACAACATTGTGCCAACGTTTCATAAACGTTATCTCATTCAACGCAGGACTTGCGCGATGCTCAATAAACTGGACAAATTGTAAAGCATGGGATGTGGCAACTTGAGCCACAGTAATCCCTAAAAAGGGAAATTATTAGTATGCACCTTCCCTATCCGATGGGGAATTCAATCAGCCTGGAAAAAACAATGGACGACTGAGGCCGTATGAATGGAATCGGTAAACGTTCCGATTTAAAATGTGATTATACTAAATGTTCAGCTGTGTGAAATAAGTGTTCGTAAATGTCTATGTGTCGTGTTGTTATTCGTGAAATAAATAATTGAAAAATGTAAAAAGGGATTGATAATTTGGGCTTAAAAAAGAACACGCATATCGAAACTCAGGCTTAACGCCGCATGGGATGACGTTATTTGATTAATGTAAAGAATGAAGCTGCATTAATTTCCTTTAAATTGCTTTAATTTTGACCATAAATGCAAATTATCAGTTTAAGTTCAAGTGATGGCTTTCCTTGACCATATATACAAATTATCAGTTTAAGTTCAAGTGATGGCTTTTGTTGACCATCTCTCATCTGTTACTCTATTGGATGCGTGTGAACATATTTCCCATCATCTTGTTTAACTGAGAATTAGTAAAATTAAGCTTATCTTTATATATAAAACTCAACGTATGTATGTTTGTTCCAGCATCACTTCCGAACGGCTAAAGGGATTTTGATGATACGTGGCACACACGTTCCTCATTAACCTGAAGTATAGGAGGGGTAAATAAGCCCTAACACAGTTCCTCAGGGTAGGATGGGGAAAATCTCCAAAATGCATCTAACAAATAGGCCGATTGACTCGCTTGGCGATTTTGATGAAGTTTGGCACCAGATTTGGCGCCAAGAAAATATCGCTAATGATAGATTTATCGTTACAAACAGAATTGTTATACACAGGTTTCACTGTATTATTTTTGTTTATTTGAAATTTATTTTACACAGAATGGCAACAAAATGATAGTTGTTAAAATATTATTAAAAGAAGAAAAAAAAGTTGAATGAAATAAAAATTTTATGAAGATGAATATATGGTCGACTTTCTTACTAATTTATAATTTGAATTGGTAAAATTTAAATAAGATTGCTACGGAGACTGACAAAAGGAAGATAACCGAATTAGGTATGAATTTTCTGATTTACTATACTCTGATATTAATCTTTATTTAATTTAATCTTTATTTTTTAATCCTTATTATCCCTCTAAAGTGATATTAATTTAATATTTATTTTAGGGACTTACTTTACTTATTTCTGGGTAGTAGTATATTTTTACGATACTTTTCTTAATGAAAAATATCGTAATTTTTCAGATTTTCAAGTTATATGACATTTAATAATTTTTAAATATTTTTTTGTGAGTGTAATAAGATGAAAATAAGTTCAATGTTCTTACGGACAGTGGCGGTTTTTCGCACAGGTGTTAGAGACGCTCGCCTCGTACCTCTAGAATCTAGGGGGGCCTCAAAACCTATTCGACGTACATCGCAGAGCTAAGCCAACGGTGAATTCGCGACATTGGGTAGGGGGAGGAGGCCTCAAAGCAATGTTACGCCTGTGGCCTCATATTGACAAAATCCGCTACTGCTTACGGAAACTAAATCTCATATTGTGCCGACTTCGAGATGATTTTATATAGATGGCAACAAAATGATAGTTGTTAAAATATTATTGAACGAAGAAAATAGGTGAATGAAATAGAAATTTTATGAAGATGAAACATATATAACAAAGTACTCGCAGTTTTTTTTTTTAAATTTACCTTCTGTTCTCCACAACAAGGTTTTGATAAGAAAACGACCGAGCAATACCGTGTAATCTGCTAGTTCTTGATAAAAAGCGAGTATATAATCATATGCATACTGCATTTTGTTTTCAAAAGTATTCACTTAATTCCTCTATTCTACAAAAAAAAGACTAAACACGATTACATAGTTTTAAAAAATTCATCCGTTTAATGATAATTACTGCAAAGCAAGAGAAAAAAGTAGACATTCGAAGCATGACATTTATTTGAAGCGCATGGGCAGTCGAATAATACTATCTTTTAATCAGTTTTTGTCTCTGCCGGTGAAACATAGGATGGATTTTTAACGACCGTTACATCTTGAAGATACTGATTTCTTTTTAGTTCTTGTTTGTTTCACTTGAATAGTTAGACCTAGATATAATTGTGCCATCTAGTTACAAATGATAGTTAAAATAGCTTAACTACTTAACTCATATGTTTGTCGTATGTGCACCGAATTATCTATTTTTAAGTTATTAGCTGAAATTAAGTAATTCGTAGACGTTATACTTCTTCACAAAAATTATGCCAAAGTCATAAACATGTCGAGTGTTCTAGGTTGAATAAAAATGACACATTTTTAAAGCAGAATGTGCCATCTAATTAAAGAGTAGGAAAAACTAAATAGTTTAGAGGTTAATTCTGCTGTTTTCTTAGAGAATCAAATCATTACTTTTAGGTCTATAATTAAAATATTTTTCTTTAGATGGCATAGTCTACTCAGTATGTCATACTTTAGCCAACATGTTTGGAACATTCGAAGGATTGTAAAACTTTTATTCGATTGGCGTCCGATGTATGCTTCTGACATTTTATTTATTAATTGGAAAACATTTTTTAAAAAAATCGAAGAATGCGGATATATATTTTAATCTATTCAATTATTGAGTTTCATAACCCACGAATTTAATCAATAATGCTCGTGAGAATTTTTCTATTTCTGGTAGCTTGTCGCAAATGCAATAAAAAGACATGAAAGGCAAATTTTTCTAGACTTCCAAAATTAATGGGCCAAATGTTGCGTTTTTTAAAAATTGTTAAGAATAAACATTAGAAGATTTCAAAGGTTTATGGAACTTTCTATTTCCTTATTTTTCAATGCAACTCTTATTACTCAATTGAGTTACTTCCCTACGAAATAATCTCGGCTCATCTTCCTTCATACCAATGCTTTGACGTTATATTTTAATAAAATAGATCGAATAACAAATATTTTGCATCAAAAGTAGATAAATAAATAACAATCTCGAAACAAAATTCCCTCTAAAGTGTAGAATGTGTTTTTATTTGCAACATAAGTCTCATTTTACATAAACTATCTTATTATTGGTGTTAAAAATATACTAAATAATGATTAATATTTCGATTACTTTACCATGGTAATAACATTAAATTTAATCTTCTGAATGAGCTGATGTCTCACATTTTTTCCGTAACGTTTTCAAGCACTTTATTCATCAACTATCCGCCTTCGGCGACCAGCTTGTTCGCCTGGAATATGATTTCAATTGAATCTTGCATCATTTTATATTCATGGTTCCCGTTACAACGTAATTTTAAACTTTAGATTGTGGTAGATATTTAACTATTGTTCTATTAGTGACCTTGGACATGTTCTGTTTATTGTCTACATAAATGTCCCTAATGGAGTGAAATAACTGACTGTCATGTAACATCTAATTGCATGTTGTAGGCGCCATCTTCACTTTCTTATTCCTCTTATAAAATAGGCATTTGATTTCAAATGAACACATTTTTTTCGACACATTTTATAGCCAGAGGCATTTTAGCTGGAATAAAATATGCTGAGAAAATAATGCAAACATGGTAAACATAACCATTTACCTTAATAGATATATTTCTTAATGTAAGTAAAGCAATATCTCAGAAGGCTTGGTTTACAGATTTCAGAAAAATCTTGATGAAATAAAATATGAAAGCAAAATATATCAGGATCCTATCTCAGATCACAATAATGAAAGAGAAATGGGCATTTAAATATTTGTTTAAACAATGAAAACTATTTGAGTGGCGTTGCAACAATGAAAAGGATTGTTGTAAATTATGCCAAAAAATAGTTTTAAAAATTTATTAAAATTTGAGATAACATCATATGGTAACTTAATTGATATCATTGAAAAAGTAATTTTTACACTTTCAGATGGTCTAAAAATGATTTTTATGTTGTAATATTTTTGGAAGTTATTAAGCAAAAACGCAAAAATTTCGTTTAATTTTTAATTAATTAAAATTCCAACTAAAATTTCAAGAAAGGGGCTCCGAGTTGCATATTCCCACCCTCCAAAGTATGTTTGTTCCAAATTTCGTAGCTCTAAGTCCCGCGGTCTGCCCTGTAGAGGACCAACACACAGACACACACACATTCTCCTTTATTATTAGTAGAGATAAACATATTATAAGTTAACATCGCTACTCATCTTCATTCAGGAAATAAACAAAAGAAACACTTATATTCAGCCGTCTTGAAAATATAATATTACCGAAAATATAAATATACTGTGTGTAAAGTTACTGAACCCCCACGTCAAAATAAAAAAAAAGACAAAAAATTTCATCTGAATCATGGAAAAATATTTCCAAAAGTCAAGTTCAGGAGCAATCAGTGCCACTTACGTCATAAGTTGACTAACAAGCTAATTTCGAGAGTGTGAAGAGACAAATATGCTAATTTGTCTGCGCGTTTTTCCTAAACACTTTATCTTAACTCCTGTCACAACGAACTGCCCAGAATGTAAATACAAAATGATAAACGATTGCTTACGGTCGGGACTGCCCAAGGGGGCAATCTTCGACAGTTCTAAACCAACTGTCGATAGAATCGCGCTGGCTTTTCAATTATCTTTCTGGCATATCTCTGCCTACCAATACCACCCAAGTCACGGTTAAGATCTCTGTGTAATGGTCTCATGGTAAAAAAAATCTTTTTCTTCTAAACAGTCGAGCTCTTTTATTTCTTGAAACGTTCCCTTCGATTTTATTACGAGCTCCTCTTTGAGCAAGCCCAGCAGCCTTCCTCAATTTCGTTCGGAACGAGGCAACTGTCGTATATCTATCCATCCATCGATGGTTGCTTGAAAAATTTGTCGCCAAGGGGCAAAAATGCACACGCCTGAGTGCTGTCGACACGCTTCTTTGGGTGTCTTTTCTCAGCGTTTTCACTCTCACCCGATGATGAAGACAGTCGACTGGGTGACGAGGAGTTAAAGAGTTTGCAAATTTCGGATTCTGTGTAGTGTGCGAGGGTTGCAAATCCCCATTTTTTTCCCGTTATTGTTATTCTGTATTCTAAATTGGTGTGTTCTGATGTGAAATTTGGATACCCCATTTCGTTGGTGTTAACTATGTGGAAGGATAATTATCGTTTTCGTTCCTTGGAGAGGCGAAAATGCCATCCCCAGAACGATGTATCGCAGTATCAATCTATCCCGGATATGCACAGGTTCGAACAGTTTCATGGGGATCAAACGACGTAAGTGAAAATTCCCAATTTTTATGAACTAGCTTTCAGTCATAAGCTTAACCAACCAGTAATTTTTAAATTTTTTTGACCTCCAAATCTGCCCAAACGTCTAAATCTGATATGTTAGGTATGGATAAAATAAACGATGCTGTGATTTGTCCTCGATACATTATGACATGAAATTTAATCGGATTTTTTTAAATTGTTTAAGTCCTTTGTGTTGATTTCAAAAATTGAGTAATATTTTTATCTTATTCAAAAGAGAAAAAAAAACCTTAATTATGAGTAATTTGCTAAGATATTTATGTGTGCAAACAAATTAACTTCTTAATATATATTTGGTTTTCATAGAGAGTGTTTCCTGAAAATGAATAAATTTATGTTAATTATCATTAAAATGCAAATATTTATCAATTATTTGATTATAATTATCAGAGCATTTGTTGCGTTTACTTCTTAATTTCATCAGTTTTAGTCTCAATAAATATTTAATTCTTGGTGATATGAAATTTTTTTTGAATTTATAAATGTGATTTGCGCTAATAAAAAAAAAATGTTTAAATACTTAAGAAGTGTGATTAAAATGTAATATAGAATGAAGACATAAGGCTTCCGATAATTTTCTTCTCTATTCGGACTTGTTTTGTGGGCAGAAAACACCTCCAAATGGATCTGAAAAAAGATAGAATTATCAGAATGTAAAAGGACATAAATTTGAATTATTCATAAAACATACTTCGTTTAATATTATTGTATGAACATCTTTTGTCCCAAACATAGAGAAAGGAAGACATTGATTCGTGGAAAAGGGAAGATAATCTTTTTTCCAAAATGTTAAAGTTATGAGCTTTTTGTATAGATTTTTTAAAACAAATTCTAAATTAGTTATTTGGATCTTTCTTGGAAGAAAAACTGTATGAAAAATGCTTGTCTATATAATCATACACTTTTATAGAGTTTCTCGTTCTATCGAATACATACCTGCGTTTTCATTGGTCTAGTGGTTTAAAACTCATACATTTTGAAACCATCATAAAATACTCTTAAAAACAATCTAAGAAGATCAGTCTCGTATTTATGTTGGGAACCAATAACTGGAAATTCTTCATCTATCTTTACTACGTCCATATCTTTGTCTAGATCGTTCGATCAGAGTAGTAACACTCGGAGGCGGTTTTCAGAAAATATGTAAATATTATTAAAGAAGGTCATTTTAAATCTTGGGCTCATAAGAGTTGTTAACAACGCTTCAAAAGAATTAAGAATTTCGAAAATTATATATTGTGTTTAGTTGAGCTGTCCAAAATAACACTTTATCTTCGTATTAATTGCCTTTTGAAAGGAGTTATGTTGTGTTCAAAGATCGGTAAACTAATCTTGATTTTAAAATGAATACATATTCTAACCGTTTCAATAATTCTTAATTATCTCCCCCCCAAAAAAAAAGAAACCTACTTAAATATATCAATTTTTGTCGCGTTTAATTGTAATACAGAAAGCATTAATTCATTCCTTATCTTTTTATTTGATACCATTTTTTATTTTTAGTTCTACCTGTTTTTTCAATACTCTAATTCAAAATTATATCCGAATGAATTAAAACTGATTCTTTTTTTTTTGTTATAATTGCTATATATCGCCGAAAAGCTATAGTGATCCCCCAAAAATGTAGTCTTATTTTTAAAAATCACGCCTAAATAATCTTACAGAATCTTTAACTCTAAGCTGAAATTTCTTGTAGTATAT